>JAFIRS010000114.1:1082500-1237125 GCA_018342105.1 Gonioctena quinquepunctata | reverse complement strand
AAAGAAAAGACAGATCTGTAAAATATACAGTTCTATATATAACACCTCAACCAGTTAGTACATCAACAACATATATGCAACAAACCCAAAATGAAACAATAAACTTGCATAATTCAGTCCCACATGTTCAATTTACTGGTTGTTCAAACTTTACAGTTAATTTTATCAATAAAAAAAAATTGAGTAATCACAATTGAAATTTTTATAGCTTTGTTATAGGTAACTATTAAGATTTGTGAATAAAGTTTTTTCTCTGCACTTGTATCTTAGTATTTATTGTTATAGTCGTAGATAAAGTATAGTATTCAACTTGCGGTAATGGTCATAACTCACTTGATGAATTACAACACTCGCCTGCGGCTCGTGCAGCAAACTTCATCTGCGTGAGTTATGACCTACATTACCGCTCGTTTAATAATATACTATTACTCCCTGGTCCTAATTCCCGTTAAATCCAACTATGTACTATTTAATATTTTTTTTCTTTTTTAATATTATTAGGTGTGACTGTTATTTGTTGAGTGTTCGGATTTTATACATATATACACATTTACTGACTTAATTCTATTATTTACCATTGTAAAGTGTAATTTTAAACCATGCTTTGTCAATGAGAAAATTAGTTCTTCAGACAATAAAGTACTATTTCTTCTTCTTTTTCTTCTATCCAAACTTCGTGTAGGTCCACTGTCTCTATCGATCGCAGCATTGATATAGTTTCACACGTAGGAACATATGGCTTGTCTAGAGTCTTATGAAATGAAATCAATGGCCACTCCGGATATAACATTAAGTTTTCCGACCAGGTACTGTCGCATAGTCGGCACACGCTTTTCTGAACAATTTATTCCACGCCTATGACGTGTGGAAATCGTCACGTACGATTTGAGAAAGCACTGAACCGATCAAAGCGCCATCTGCACCGAGAAAGGGTCTGCCTGATGCCGACGCCATTCTTTTAGTGTCTTGCATTGAATTTTACGGCCGCATAAGCTGCCAATCGAATTTGATATTCAAACATTTTCATACACTCCCGAAAATATCATTTTGTTTGGATATGTAGTCGTATGAGCCATCTGGAATAATGGGAAATCGTTATTTAAATGGCATTTTTCCAGTGGGGTTCGTTGTTTGTGATAAACGCGAGTTGCGTTTAATCGTGTGTCTTGAAGATTTACGGAGTGTGGATAATCTACTGCCACTGGAAAAAATTCGGATTAAATCTTTTTTATGGATATTTTGTCAGTGTTTTACCTTCCACTCGAAAATAAATCGGGGAAAATCTTTACAAAGGGTAGAAAAGAAGATTTCTTAGTCTGACTTTCACCAAAGTAACATGACAATTTCACAATCAATAATATTATTTCCAGGTGTTAATTACAATTTCAATTCAGTTATTACAATTTCAATATAGTACCGAGCCATCTCACTCCATATACTGGAGACCTTTCATCTAAGCACAAGCGTGCTTGTGTTGTGTCAGCTATCCGATATTTAGAAGGAGTTTTTTTCTGTGTCAATTGGCGTCTATTTGGTGATTCTGGAGAATGGAGGTTTGGAAAGTGTACGTTCAATATAAATTTTCAAATGTAGATTGATTGTGTCGTACAAATGATTTTATGGCTGTTTCGTATTTGTTAATATTTGTGAAATTCCTGGACTCAGATGGTGTGAATGACTTTTTTTAAATAATGGCATGTGAACAGACCCTTTTTTAACAGATCTGATTTGTTTCTCAATAGTTGTCCTCAGATAGTTAGCTTTATTGTGAAATTACTTTAATTATTACCCTCAATTAACTGTTTTAGTATTGAACTGGTCTCATTTACTGTTATTATTATTAGTATTAAATTGTAATAACTTTGACTAAATTAATTTTGAATTCAAAAACCTTGTCATTCAAAAACACTTGCATTGATTATTTCAAATCCCAATAACTCGAAAACAGTTGCTCGCAGCGACCTCTACCAAGAATATATTTTATACACAACAATGTTAAGAAAAACGATTTTTCCACTAGAAAACGTGATACAGGTACGTACAAAAAGTGATGACATTTCAAATGACTAAAAAGACATGTAGGTGGTGCCACCCTCACGAAAGAGACGAACTAACATCAAATTTAATTTTGTCATTGAAAAATACCCCAAACTTTACTCGAATATCACAATTATTTTGATATGTATTAAAAAAAAATAAGAATTCAACTTTGACACCCTGCATCTCAGAAACGAATAATTTGCAGACATATGTTCATAGGAACTTTTCTTCTAATTTTGACGTCAGCAACATGCTCCTGAATTTTCACCCTGCATATGTACATATATATATATATGTATACCGGGTGAGTCTGAGAGATGGGGCACCCCTATTTTTGAGAGAAATAGTCCGATTCAAAGCACTAAAATTTAGGGGGCTATTGGACAACTAAAATGTGATTTTTTGAGATAAAAATTAATTCAGTAGCACTTCCGGTTTCGCCAGAAATGATCTGAGTATTAGTTTTTCAAATGGAACACTTTGTACATTTTAACTTTTTTGAAATCTAGAGTAAATTCTGAACATGATAAGCTGAATTTTTTATTATTTTTTTTTCAAGGATGATGATTTTTTACATTTTGAACGTTCCTCTCCGATGCCATGTTATCCGAGAAAATGAAATTAGCATTTTAATTACAATACTTTGCCACCAGCCGCTGTTTGATGTGACAAAATCACTTTTTTTCGATTATCTCATGTTTTTTAAATGGCATCTCTATGGGACACTCTCTGCAACAGATTGTTTCGAAGGAAAGGAATCGTATGATACCAAAATTTTGAATATCTGTCGATTATTTTCAGAGTTATCACTATTATAAAAAAATGTACCACCAAATAGTGCAGCCGCCAAAATGATGGAAATTTTTAAATATCACTTCTACTCAATTGTCTCAAAACATTGAAAATTATCATACGTTAAATTTATTATTTTGAATTTGAATACGCGATTTTGAGGATTATCAACATTTATTACAAATTTTTTTAAACAACAAATACGTAGAACAATGCTCTAATACTCTTACTATAAAAATTGCTCAAAATGTTGGCCATTATGTTCCATGCATAATTGCACCCTTCTGACTGCTGCTCGAACTGCTCTAGTTAACTCTGCTGGGCTGATATTATTGAAAGCTGTGATGACTTTTTGTTGCAGTTCCTCGCGTGTCTCACTAGAAGTTGCATATACATCATTTTTTATTGTTCTCCATAAATAATGGTCTGAGGGGGTTAAGTGTGGTGACCTAGGTGGCCATCTGATGGGACCATGTGTAGAAATTAGTTTATTTCTGTAAGTATTATTCAGGTAATTGATTACCATTCCATGATCGTGAGGGGGTACACCGTCCTGTTGAAAATATAAATTTTGAAGAACCAATGGAAGGTCGTCAATGATTGGCTCGATACCATCCCGAAGAATCGTTAGGTATCTCGCTCCAGTAAGTGATCCATCAAAAAAAATTGGCCCAATGAATCCATCTCCAAGTATACCCATCCAACAGTTAAATCCGAACCTTTCTTGAGGATTACCTTGATGTAAAAGCCTTGGATTCTGCTGTGCTGTGCAATACCGAGTATTATTCCTATTGAAGAGCCCTCTATTGGTAAATCTTGTTTCATCTGTGTATAAAATTATCAAAGGAAATTGAGGATTTTCGCGAACATTATGAAGAAACCATCGACAGTATTCAAGTCTTCATTCATCGTCTCCACCATAAAGCCTTTGATATATCGGATATTTATACGAGCGAAACTTATGCTTTTTCAAAATTCTCTGTACAGTCGATTGACTTGCGTCATATTCATTAGCTAATTCTCGTGTTGAAGAAGTCGGATTCACCTCTACATATCCTAGAACGTCTATCTCTTTATCTTCGCTGACTATTACATTTCGATTTCGAATACGTCGGTTGTTTGGCTCTTGTCTCAACTGACGTTCAAATTTCACGAAGTATGTCCTACACGGATGTCTCCTACCAGGAAACCTCCGTCTGTATAAATTTGATGCAGCCGTAGAATTCTTCAGACACTCATAAATTTGAATTATAGACGTAATGAAATATCTGCTGGTAGCAAACCAGAATTTTAATTACATTTTTCTGGAGTATGCATCTATTAGGAATACATACATCAAATTTGCCAACTATTCTTATTGGTATAGTAAGTGAAATTTCAAATAATATTATTTGGGATTTTTATTAGTCCAGCGGCCACAATACTTTTTGGTACATTTTTTGTAATAGTGATAAATCTGAAAATGAGACAAAATTTTTATTTTTCTGGAGTATGCACTATTAGAAATACAACATCAAATTTGCCAACTATTCTTATTGGTATAGTAAGTGAAATTTCAATAATATTATTTGGGATTTTTATTAGTCAGCGGCCACAATACTTTTTGGTACATTTTTTGTAATAGTGATAAATCTGAAAATAATTGACAGATATTCAAAATTTCGGTATCATTCGATTCCTTTCCTTCGAAACAATCTGTTGCAGAGAGTGTCCCATAGAGATGCCATTTAAAAAACATGAGATAATCGAAAAAAAGTGATTTTGCCACATTTAAACAGCGGCGGTGGCAAAGTATTGTGATTAAAATGCGAATTCCATTTTCTCGGACAACATGGCATCGGAGAGAAACGTTCAACATGTAAAAAATCATCATTGAAAAAAAAATTTTTTGAAAAAAAAAAATTAATTAAAAATTAAGCTTATTATGTTCAGAATTTGCTCTAGATTTCAAAAATGTGAAAATGTTCAAGGTGTTCCATTTGAAAAACTAATACTCAGATCATTTCTGGCGAAACCGGAAGTGCTACAGAATTAATTTTTATCTCAAAAAATCACATTTTAGTTGTTCAATAGTCCCCTAAATTTTCGTGCTTTGAATTTTTCTGGAGTATGCATCTATTAGAAATACAGACATCAAATTTGCCAACTATTCTTATTGGTATAGTAGGTGAAATTTCAAATAATATTATTTGGGATTTTTATTAGTCCAGCGGCCACAATACTTTTTGGTACATTTTTTGTAATAGTGATAAATCTGAAAATAATCGACAGATATTCAAAATTTCGGTATCATTCGATTCCTTTCCTTCGAAACAATCTGTTGCAGAGAGTATCCTATAGAGATGCCATTTAAAAAACATGAGATAATCGAAAAAAAGTGATTTTGCCACATTCAAACAGTGGCTGGTGGCGAAGTATTGTAATTAAAATGCTAATTCCATTTTCTCGGACAACATGGCATCGGAGAGGAATGTTCAACATGTAAAAAATCATCATCTTTGAAAACAATTTTTTTTGAAAAAAAAAATTTAATTAAAAATTAAGCTTATCATGTTCATAATTTGCTCTTGATTTCAAAAATGTGAAAATGTTCAAGGTGTTCCATTTGAAAAACTAATACTCAGATCGTTTCTGGCGAAACCGAAAGTGCTATAGAATTAATTTTTATCTCAAAAAAATCACATTTTAGTTGTTCAATAGTCCCCTAAATTTTCGTGCTTTGAATCGGATTATTTCGCTCAAAAATAGGGGTGCCCCATCTCTCAGACTCACCCGGTATGTATATATATAATTTTTTTTTGTATTTAGGCCCTTGGCATGGTGAAGAATTGCCTAATGGATACTTCATACATTTAATCCAGAATTTCTTGTGAGATTTGTTGGTTCGGTTAAATTTTGTTTCTATTTATCCAACATATTCAGAATTTATCATTACATTCTACAAGTAATTATTTTTGAGCAAATTCATTATGTAGCGAGTCCGAATATTTTTTCGTATCAAACAACTAATTTGCTTCACGCAATATATCTTATCGTGAACAAGTTTGTTTGACTAAACTTTTTCTGGTCTATTATTTTTTCTCCTCCGGGTGAAAGGTTGAATACACAGAAATATGGCTAGACATATTGATACTATACAAAAATTACTACGAATTAGTTCAAATCAACCCATATTTGAGATTTTAAACTTGTGATTCTCATAGAGATTTTCTATTCAATTATTCGAAAAATATAAGGAGAAGGAGTGAATTCGTTATTTTCATTGGTGGCACAATAAAATTCTATGGTACGACCGAATTATTTTCATTGGAAATCCCCAGTCAGCAGAGTTTCCTGAAACTCGCAATTATAACCCTTGAGAGGGTGGATTCGATATTTATGAAATGTTATATGTTCACCGATTAAATTCAATTGATCCGAGGGAATATTTCGATTGGAAACCTCCAACAAAGCTTCTCTGAAAATTGCTGGTATAACTCACGAGGGAATCGATTTGGAGTTTTTTATCGGTATGTCAAGAGAATTTCTTCATCCAACGAGATATTTCCATCAGGAATACAGTTTAATTCTATCAAACCGCAAGAACATAATTACCCTTATGGAGTATTCGATCGGTTGATTTTGATGTGGTAACAATAATTCTATTTTACCACCGAGGTAAAATATGAAATTCTTGAAATTATGTTTTTATTTCATTACCATACCGTCTACCAGCTCAGAAATATGTTTAAGACAGTTTGTAAATATTTCTCAGAAATAATCATCAGAGAGTTTGTGAATCTTTCTTAGAATATTTGAATGGGTAATAATTAGATTGGGAATCACCATGTATGTCTCGACAATGAACCGAGTAAAACCACTGCCTGATCTTGTTCGAGGTCTTATTGACTTCAAGATGTACTGCTGATTTCGCCAATGAATTATCTTCAAGACTTCAGTTATCCTCTTTTTACATCTGTTATACTATTTGGTTGTTATAGGCGATGATCGGTATTCTTTTCTCTGATGGGCGATTACAGACAGTGGCGTTTTATTCATGTTCGTTACATAACCTCAGAACTACGCCTGGAATGTGGACTAGAGAAGTGGCTTCCCAGTTTGGTGTGACAAATGGGAAAGACATACCTACGAAAAGGGTCAAGAATGAAAAAGTAGGCATTTACTGGCTTTATGAATTTGCACAACTCCACAAGACTTTATCGCTATCCTAAAAAACTTTCCTATGTCCTCAAGCTTTTTCCCTATCTTGAAAAACTCGACAAGATACACCGATATTATGAAATTTTGACGAAATGGACTGTATGACTGTGATGGATCCACCTGAAGTAATAGCCGTACGGAGCTCAGGACAAGTAGGTCGAAATGCTTCAGCGAAAAAGAAACTTCAATAACTGTACATTATTCTTATTGGTGCAAAGTACCACATGTATTTATTTGGGGTCTATTTCAGAGACAACCTGCTTGAGGCAAGTAAGCTTCTAGTGGGTCATTCACAATCAGCAGCATTTGCGAAGGCTTCGAAAGAACCCTTTGATTCTATAATCTTCATCGAAGATGATTTTATATCATCAAGGGTTACAGACAGGCCCAACACAAAAACAATAACCAACCAGGCAGATTAATACTCCCCCATTAATTAATGGGGTAAATGAAGGCTCAACAAATGGAAACACTGGAATGGAGTTTCTAATTTCACCTATTTGTCCTCAGTTAGTCCTCCTCCGAGCTGTGCCCCAAATATGCCATCGTCCAATAGTGTCACAAAAGGCCAAGCAGAATTAGGATTCAATTCTACCGAAATTATAAAACCATAACGCATCCCTATGCAAACAAAGAACTTCTGAAAATCCAAGAGGAAAGAGGAGGGAATGAGAAAATAATAAGAAGATAAACAAAGCATCTGAACAAACAAGACGTAAAAAAGTCTGTAAAACCACTGAAGAAATCGTTGTTAGTGACTCTGATACGGACATTCTTCCTACTTACCAATCTCATTCAGAGTGAGCGAAAGACTTTTCTTCATATGAAGAAGAAAACAACAGATATGATGGAAAAGATAATGCTTGTATAATATTATATTTTCTGTGATTTTGCAATCTCGACGATGGAATTCGGATTAAAAAAAGGAAATAGGATATTGAAAATTGGAGATGTGTATATATATATATATATATATATATATATATATATATATATATATATATATAATGTTGTCCAAGCTTTCGGAAATTTAATTAATTATTTCCATCATCAGGAAGACTACAAAGGTGTGAAATCAAAGTTAGTTTTTTTTTTAATATAGGTTGCATGTGACTTACATCTCCGTTGAGAATGATTGTACAGGTGTTGAAATATAATGGTTGACACATCATGATGGATGAATGATGATATAATACAGTTTAAAATAACTAGTTAATTATTAAAATAAGGATTATCACAATTTCTATAGGTGACTGTCATTTCCCCATGTGGGAAAAAGTTGACACTTGAGTACAGGTTAGGTATTTCTGACAGGTAGTTGACATGACATCTGACAGATAATTGACATATCCTCTGATGGGCCAAAACCCAATTGAGACTGATAACAGTGGTGCCAATTGTATGTTGCCAACATAATTATTTTTGTATGATTAAAGATTGGAAAAATTTAAAGTGAGGTTGTTGTTCGATAACTTTTTATCCAACGTAAATAGATAGGAGTAAATTTCACTGAGATGATTTAGATCAGTTTTTTTATTTATACAGTTTTTATCTTAAAAAATATAGGTCATGTCCAGAAAGAATTTTTTTGTTGAGTATGATTCACTAGCTGAGACCTTTGTGGATTCATAATTCATATAGTGGTCAAACTTGTTCACATGCTCTGCTAATGCGCATCTTTCTTGGTGTAATCTATAATCACTTTTGTGGAAAACGATTCTAGCGCCTAATGGTCTTGAGGTTTGATCAACATAATTCTTATCACACATTCGAAAAGGAATTATATATATATATATATATATATATATATATATATATATATATTATGTCATATAATGATAATATTAATTGTTTTTATATAATGAAGATTGCTAATAATTTTTGCTAATCTTTGTGAGCCAAATTGATATGATATAGATAGATATTTTCACCATGTATGATGTAATAATAATTGCTAGCGAACGTCACTGTTCTCTCGTCACGCTGCTGCCAATTGTTATCACTTTCCTCACCACAGCTAAGCACAGTTGGTACGCCTCTTATCTCAGATAGCCGGTTCAGGCAATAGAGCTACTAGCCACTGCTGTTTAATTTCAATTTATTCAATGGTCATTGGTATGATTCTTGATCATTGTAAGAAAACAAACAACAAAGTATCAAAAAGCAATTATTTTCTTTATTCAGGAAGACTTAATTTCACCTGGCCTACGAGAAATAACTTATTCTGATGTGAATCTACAAATATTCACGGATAATCATAAAAATCAAATCATGGATGGATAGACACAACCTCACTTTTTCCTTGAGAGTGAAGTTTTCTGTTATAGTTCAAAATAAAGTGAAATAAAGTTCTTCAGATGTGAGATACGTTATTTGTGAAATTGTTCAGGACCGGATGTGCACTATTAAAGTTTTATATACCTGGCTGGAAATGTCAGTGTTCAAGATATGCCCTGAAACTGGATCCCTTCTCACTACAAGCGCTATCAGGAACTCCAATACCATAAATCAGGAACCATACAGATGCAGAAATCAGCTTTGGACACTTGGATATGTTGTATAATTAAGGTAATATTGTTTTTTTTTCTAATGTTAGAATTATTTCATTTTTTTTTCTCCCAAAATGTTGCGTGGCATTCCCTTGTAAATTTTCTTTCGATCTCCTCGTGGCTTTGTTTGTTGCTCCCTTGGATACCAATTTTCCTTCTTCTTTTTCATTTGAATTTTTGAATTCGCGCACCAAATTGTCACATTTCACTGTTTGGGTTCATCTCATATAATTTATATATACAACTATTTTTCCATTCTTATTACTATGTACAAATTTCAATAATAATTGCTTATGACACCACCCCGTTGTTATTCTCTCACAATTTCCAATTCTACATATGACCATCTATTCCCTGATTGGCTATTGTCATCAAGAAAGTTGCTGTTCTACCATTGGTTACTTTAAGTTATCTACAATTCCATATACTGTATTCTTCAAATTTATAAATGTGTTGATTACTTTTTATTCATGAAAATTCTGTAAATCTAGACTTTTTGTTGTCTTTTTACCAATTATGGGTTATAATCATTATAACAGTGTATGAAATTGATTGTGTTATAGTATTTTGACATTTTTATCTATCCATATTATACATAGGCTTACAAATAAATAGAACTTCCAAAATTATGTAAGAACAATCTCTTGAAACTAATAGCTAATTATTAATTATTCTTTTTGTAGTTTTTTTTTTAAATATATACCTGGTTTTTCATAACATAACAATATATATATATATATATATATATATATATATATATATATATATATAAATATATTGTTATGTTTTAAATATTAAACATATAATTATCATTATTTTATTATTATTTTTATTATCATCTTAATGTATGTTATTTTTTTTTTTTTCACTACTATAAAACCTTATACTATGCTCCAATCGATACATATGTATTGGGAGGGCATTCCTGAAGTAGTTCTGGTATCAAAAATACATATCCACTGATATATCTGATAAAAATCCACGATTAAACCATATCAAAATTGGAATTTATAGATAAGTTTTGAACATCCTGTATGACAATTCACATCAACAGAAAACCCACCAATGGGATTCGAAAGAGTTTGTGTGGGAAAAGTGAAGATATACAATAAAATGTAATGGCAGAAATTGAAAAATAATAATTTTATAAAATTTGTAAATAGTATGTAAGAGTTAGAATTAGATATCATTCATAAAATCATTATTAATAATGAGAACATCAAATAATTCGGTAGGAAGTGATACAAATTCGGAAATCTGTGAAAAAATAAAAAAAATTGTGAGTGTTGCAATGGATCAGGATAACAAGTTCTGAAGGAGATTGAAAAATTTTAAAAAGGTGAAGCCACGTAGAAAATTTTAAGAGAAGCATTATAGATAATACAAGAAAATCTATTATTAGAAATTCACGAACGGGAAAAATTTTCGAAAAGCAGAACTGAAGTAGTAAATATTCAATAAAAATTCCACCTACCTGGTCTGGAGGATGAATTTCGGAAGGAGTGCAGGTGAGCTAGCATTGAGATCCCAGAAATACGTCTACCGGACTTGAAACTTCAATAGAAAGGGCAGCAACAAGGTATACTAATATCTGAACTCATCAAAGTGCAACTTTCACATTAGACCAATAACTTTTACGTGCCTAAACCACTGGTTACTTTGTTTTGGGTTGAACTTACATAAAATTCCATGCAAAAAGACTGATAATTAGTTCAAACTTTCTTCATCAATCTTTCATTGTCACAAACATCCAAACTGCACCATTTTATATCATTGTTTTGTTGGTATCAGGTAGCTATCGCAGGGTGGGGTATTAATAAGCTTTGATTTGAATGAAAACCAAACAATTCGATTATTTCCTGCAAACTGGTGTTTATTTTTCAATTTCTAACCTCACTTTTCCCCACTGAACAGCTTTTCTTATCGAATCGTCAGTGCCATAGTAGGCTACACCGATTACAGGAACCGGCTACTGAGAAGGAGTGATTCATGCTCATAGGCGTACCTGACTGAGCTGGGATAAGGTAAAAAAAGGTTGAAAAAGAGAAAGGTATCACAACATAGCCGGTGTTTTCATTTGTTATGATAGGGATTCAGAAATTATAATCTATGAAATGAATTCATAAAAATATAAAAAATTTAAAAAATAAACAACCCATTATAATATATATATAATATATATATATATATATATATATATATATATATATATATATATATATATATATATTTTTTTTAATGGCTTTGACATTCGGCCAATCACAAGTTGAGTATTTTATATGTATCATTTCATAGTGTTCTGGGTAGGCCTTGTTACTAACTCCATACGCCACCTAGGAGCAGCACTGTTAATTTGAACGCAACAGCGAATCGTCGAGGACCATCCTCGGCCCGGCTCCAAAATTTAACATTTAATTCTCTCAAATAAAATAGAAAAATTTCTGCCCTGGCCGAGAATCGAACTCACGACCTTTCGATCATGAGTCGGACGCTAACCCACCGCGCCAATCCCCCCACTATATATTATATATATATATATATATATATATATATATATTGTGCGGCTTTTTATAGGCCCACCCCCTGTTAACTTTTGAACGGTTCGAAGTAGAACAATGAAAAAAAAATGTTGTATGATATCACCGATACTACTCCCAGATATGAAAGACATTGTGATTGCCAGATGGATGGCGCGGGGGGGGGGGGGAATCAACTCCAAAATTCCAAAAAGTATGGGGGGTTATGACACAAAAAATAATTCGTTTTTCATTTCGATGATATGTGACTTTGCGGCTTTTTATGCCCCCTCCCCTCCCTATGTTGATGTATAATGATTGATAGATCATGAAAGATGAACGACGACACAAAACAATTTGAAATACCCAGTTCAGTATTGAAAATTATTTACAGGTTATATATTTGTGAGACTATCTTATCCACCATGTGAGTAGAAAATTGACATGACAAGTGACTAGCAGCAGTGGTACCAATTGTTCACTGTTACCAACATACTTTTGTTCCGTTGAAGTCAAGAAAAATTCAGTGTGAGAATGTTATTGAATAACTTTTCATCCAACATCAATACATATAGTAAATTTCACTGAGATGATTGATATTTATTTTTCTTCAGATGAATACTGTATTCACCTGAGGACGATTGCAGATACAAGCATTCGAAACGTTGTGAAAACCTTTCAAATCCATTAAGACGATGGACGTCCGAAATGGGAGTAATCAGGTTCCATATCGTCTACAACCTTCAAACAAACGATTCCGATTTAGATCTGCTAATTGCTGTAGGATTCTAGCCTTCAGCAGTCTAATAGATATATTGTTCCTTCTCAATTTTAGTTATATTTATTCTACTTATTACCCTTCTGGTTCCTGAAATGAAAACATATTTGATTCGTTTTATCACTTTCTTTTTGAAATCATAACTCATTTGGCGGAAATGATGAAAATGAAGTAGCTAAAGTAGAAAATCATGCCAAAAACCAATTTCTTGAATTTTACACTAGCATTTGATAACAAACCTAATAGTTCTTTTTTATTGATTAAATGGGTACATAATTATTCTTTGAACTTATTTTACACAAGTTTTTTTAACCAACTAAAAATATTTAAAAAAATTTGCAAATTTCAATTATTTTAGATAGATATTCAAAATTTCGCATAGATCCTTAAATTAAATTATAAACACCTTTTTTGCAATCTTCTTCTTTTCGCTATTTGGCGGAAATAAAAAATTATTTTTTCTGGGAAATAATGAAAATTAAATAGCTTGAGTAGAAAATCTACGTAGTACTACAGAATACATATGTTTTCCTTTTCTTTCCATGAAACTTGATTGTTGTCGACAAAATGTGTCTATTGTGTTTCTTTGAATGTGAAAAAACATAAAAAATTGGACGAATTTGTAGGATATAAACCATTGCAACAGCAAGAGTCAAAGTTAAAAAGTTTTTTTAATTTTGCACTAGCATTTGGGAACAAACCTAAAAAATCTAATTCTATTGAATGAATACGTTTATAGTGATCCCTAAAACTTATTCAAGACCAAAAAACAGTGTTTTTTAATCAATAATGAATTCAGGGAAAATTGCAATGTTTTATTATTTTAGATAGATATTCCAAATTCCACATATGTGCCTAGAATTGAATTGTTATGAGCTTTTTCAAATAACTCTCTTTGCTACCTTCAGAAATAACTCCACTTTTGCCCAATCATAATGAATTGTTCAGAATTGCCGCCATAATAGTGGTCACGTTGCATTATGTCAAAATCGATCTTTAGGTTTTTCGATATACAGAAACAATCTCCTTTGCAGTATTTTTGGTAACTCTAAAACAAAAACTTCCTTAAGTTGGAAATATTATGATAGAAAACAAAGCATTTCGAGTGACCTTTCCGATTTCATCTGAAGTCTCTCACTAAAATATTTTCGATTTTTTTTTTAATATATCCAGAATGGTAGAGCTTCGTTAAACTATTCGATTTTGCTACGTTATCGAGAAAGACTTGTAGTGAAACTCCATAAGGGACTAGGATGAATGGAAAGTTCATCTAGATTAGAGTTAATACAGCAGTCGTAATAGGTTCATCTCAATTTCAGTAGCAGGTGTTACTCTAATCCGAATTATACAACTTCCATAAATTACATACGGAATTGAATGATAATAGAAATCCATAGTGACCACTCCATACGTCAATCATCAATCACAAGCAACGATTCGGCCAGTGGCGCAGCTACAAATAATGGCGCTTATTAACGATATAAAACATGGTACAGTCGTTGGGTTTCAATTTCTATTGTTTTGAATATCCAGTGATTTCAGTTCATCAGTAGCGAAATTCGATGAACATACCAAGTGTTGATGGAAGAAGTAGTATACCTAACATGAATTATTTTGTACTTTTCCATCTGGTTTTTCCTTAATTTCAGGTACAGTTTAAATTTAACATATTCAAAATACAGGATAGTTAGTCAGAGTATGTATAGGCCAAACTACCAGAAGTGTAACCAAGCAGAGTTTACTAACATGAAATTGCAGTCCGACGAGCAGAGTCTTTTTCCGCACCCTCCAAATATCGTGAAGAAACAAACCACTTAATAGATTTCAAAAACACGAAAACAATCGCCACTGAGAAAACTCTGCAAACTAAAATAATATGGGAAATTTTGTATTCAAATGTGGGGTAGGGGGAACTAGGAGAATTCCATTCTTTATGAAGAACTGAAGTATTCACCTCATTTCTATTTATTGCTATCACCAACTTCCTGAGCGAAGGTGGAGCAGTATTCTATGAAATAATATGAAAAATGCAAGCCTACCCAGCGTCCTTTCATGAAAACCACTACAATTATTTGTCAATAACATACCTATAATAATTGGATAATTTGATGTGATACACCTCGTCAGGTACTACCCATAACCACACTCGAATCATAAACGAAATCTACTTCACCATCCATCAACACTTAGTATGTTCATCGAATTTCGCGACTAACGAACTGCAATCAAGGGTTAAATTCGACACAATAGAAATGTATGACCAACGACTGAACCGTGTTTCATATCGTGTTTTATATTCGAATAATAATCTTTTGTGTGGCCATGATTTGTAGCTGCGCCACTGGTTATTCTGTTTTTCTCATTAAGCCATTCGAATCAGTGCTTGTGACTAATGATTGACGTATAGAGTGGTCTCTATGAGTGAATAGCCCATAACGACTGATGTACTCAATTCTAGCCGAAATTCTCAGTCTTATGGAGTTTCATCAAAATATTTGTGTCATTTATTTGAATGCATTTGTTTCGTCATATAAAAATGTTTTAAAATTGACAAGCATATTCGATATTCGTGAATTCAGAGCAGATTATGAAGTGTGATATTGTGAAAAGTCAACCGGCTGAAATTCTGTCAGTGTTTCTAAATATATAGTACGTTTTGTTCAACATAAATTAGATATAATTTATTCAGCCAAATGATTACATTTTAGTAATATAGCAATGATCAAAATACAAAAAACAAAAACAGAGATTACAAAAAACAAAAACAGACATCACAAAAAGAACAACACGTTCATAAATACAAACTAGGTAGTGTGGTAGACAAATAATCGAACAAAAAAGAAAAACCACAGATAAAAGTACCCCGACAAAGAGTAAGAACGTGTATCTATTAAAACTTCCTCTCACTTTATCAATACTCTTTATTTCACTAGGCAAATTATTGAAAATACGCAACCCCGTAAGGTGAATTATGGCTGATAGACATTGAAATCTTAATTTTTTCTGGTATTCTTTATTGACTTCGTGTTTATTTTGAAATATATGTAAACACATTTCTAAAATATATAATAAAGCCAGCGTTAGAATTCGAAGCTCTACAAAAAGTAACCTACAGGAATGTGCACATTTCACACCAACAATACTCGGATGATGCGTTTTTGGGAAACAAACACATCCCCAGATAGGGTGGAGTTGCCCCAAAAACAAATACCAGGTCTAATGCGGGAGTCTGCTTGTGCATAATATGAATTCATTAGTTGTCCTTCGGTTAAAATTCATTGAGTTGAGCTTAGATAATAGCGTTTCACAGTGCGTTTTCCAATGGTTGGATCAATTTTGATTACTACGGAACTAATCGCCTCTACACTATCTCGAATCGTACAGTTGTTGACCGTTATATTCAGTAGTGTACATACCCTCAGTCGGTTACGAATTGTTGATATCTGAGTTTTTTCTGCATCAAAACATGGATCATGTTCATCAAACCACCTACATAAGGTTTCTAAAATATTTTATCTGATGACATGTCATAATGACAACGTTATATCACTCAATTTTGATAACATAAGAAAGCTCATTATGGTACTAAGTACCATATGAAATTCTATATGAAAAACATGTGATGGTGAGATCGAAAAAATTTATTCAAAATGCATAACTATGTACAAAACTATTTATTATAAATGGTAAAAGAGCAATTACTATAATTTGCAATATTAATTCCAATTGATTCTATAGTTTTTACATCAGTAGTTGATGCTTTTTGGTAAACTTGTAATCCTGTTTGGTTGTTGGCACCAAAAATGCTTCTGATACTTTTTTCTTTTGCTCTTTCGAATTTTCGATGTAACCTTTAGCAACAGTATTGCTCTTCCATCCGCCATGGCGTTTCACGGTACACAGATCAGCTCCAGAATCGGCCAAAAATGAAGCAGACGATCGCCGAAAACAATGTCCGGTATATTCTTCAGGGTGAGGTAGGTAAATTCAAAAAAGTGGCAATAACTTTTGGCATTTTACCAAAGGTGTGAATTCCAACGGGTTGTTTCGTGCATTTCTTATTTTTAAAAGTGTCAAAAAAAACGTTGATGGTTTGTGTTGCAAGGTCGTATTTTCACATATTGTCTGACAAGTTCCACCATATTCAATCCTGGGATATTCCCCGATGTTACAAAAAATTCTGGCAATACCTTTGTTTTTGTATTCGGTAAAGTAATTCTAAAAACGGATCCTTCATCTATCACATTTTCAACAAGCATATTTGTCAGTTCCTCTCTTCTGCATGCTCCACTTAGTCCAATTATCATAGCAACTTCTTTAAATAAATATCTATCATCTGATGCTTCCGTTAAAAACTTTGTGACATCTTGTTTAATAAAAATTTTGGATTTTTTAGCTCTGTAACCTTCTGATTTACGTTTTAGTAATGCAACCAGCTGTAGGTACTCACTAATATCGACGTTTTTTCTTGTTAATAAAATACTTCTTATCATCGAATAATACGACCAGAGAGAATATGGTTTTCTTTCCTTAGATAGGCATTCAAAGTAAGCCAACAATACTTTTTCATGAGTGATATTCTTGATTTTCTCAGTAGAACACCATTTTTCGTACCGATTAAACGCTATTTCATATACACTCCGTGATTTTTCTGGCAAAAGGGAGTCCACGATATTTCGCGTCATTTCTTCCCTAATCGGAAGGTAAACTACCAGTTTCAGAATCACTCATTATTATTCAAATTATATTCAATTCTACGTGACAATTGTGTTTGACAGCAAATAAATGAATATTGCCCTTACAACCTGACGTTGTCAAGGAAATGACAAAGCACAGCTCACTAACCTACTAATATTTCAAACTACACATATACTTACTCCTTTGAAAATAGTTGGCATTGTGACATGTCAAAAATGCAGTTTTTAATTTTTCGAAAATGTATTAATATAAATGTCATCAGATAAAATTTTGTATGTAATACGAATCATAAACAATCATTATGGCACACGTCGTGTTATCGGACTCGGCTACGCCTCGCCCAATAACATTGACGACTCGTACCATAATGATCGTCTTTATGATCCTTATTACATAAATAACTATTAAATGTCGGTACTGATGTCTGTTGATGATGGTTTGGAGATGAATAAAGATAAGTCATTAGCATACACTGTGGAAAATTGATCTTTCAGAAATGAATCAAGGTTATTTACATATAATAAAAAAAGACAAGGGCCCAGCACCGAGCCTCGTGGCACACCAGATCCTACCAAAGAATAGTCTGAATTTGATTTCCTAATTTCGGTTGAGTCTGTGTGCTGCAATTGAACATATTGTTTCCTATACTTTTAAAAAGATGATATCCAGCTTTAAGGCTGTCCTCATATTCCGGAGTCATATAGCTTTCATAGTAGAATACCGTGGTCAACGCAGTCGAATGCCAAAATATAAGCTCTTGCGTAATTTGTTACTCATTATTGAAATTCAATTTAGAAAACACAAAAGTTAAATTACCCTGGGAACAATCTAATAAAACAATGACACCATATTGGGTGTAACAACTTGGCGGTGTTGAACTTGTTTCACTGTCAGTGCTTTCAATAATGATCTTATTACGGAAAACCTTCAAAATATCATTATCGCAACGAAATTACCTGAATTGTCATTTATATTTGTGTATGTATGGTCTGCGAGATTATGGTTATTTTTGTTTGTCTACGCCACCTTTGTTATTGTAACGAAAATATACCAATGCGTTTTTAAACATTGTGCATTAGTTTCTAGCCATAGAGTAAACAATGGAAAAAAGTATTACAATGTATTACAATTACAAATTATTATTGAACATATCATAAACGCATTTATTGACAGTCGTAAAAAAATAAGTAACTCAACGAAAACATCAATTTTTATGATCATTCGACGAACGAATAAACATCTCCTTTCCAAAACTTTGAATAGATATTATCCGTTGTACTGTATAACATGGGGTATAAATAGATAAATGAATAAATAAATGGTGTGTCTAATGTACTTGTTGGCCAATACTCATAATGTGATATAATCCTACTCTCCACCGGGAGAGGAAAGTCCGTGTCCAAATTATTATATTATACATCAGGCATAAGAGCATATAAGTGGATTAAACACTAGCTCGGTTATTCGATTTCACATCAGTACGAACCTGAAATCCCATGTTTGTTCACAAACTTCTAGCAAATCATATTCAGGGGGTCGAAAATGAATCAAAGTGTTATCCAACTCAGAAACGTTAATTGGATCTGGAAATAGTTAATTTGTCTGAATACTGACTGATTATATGCCAAGCCAAACAATATCAGATTCAGACTCCGAAATGCAGGAATACAAATACAATATGTAAGGAATTGCTTATCTAGCGATGTTACCTTATTTGCAAAAACACTAGAAAAGTAAGAAAAAGGAAACACTCGTGAAGCGTGATCTTAGTTGTGAGTGAAACTTCTTATTATGATATACTACATTTTATCATGTGTAACAAAAATGGCAGAAAATACCTTCATGAAATTTTTCATAGTTTTTCTATTGGATGTTCAAGGTTCAGCGTGGCTTCAGCCAGGGAAGTAGTCGTTTTATTACAAGCTTTTATTTCTTTCCGGTTCAAAATTTGTAATCCATTTTTGGAGCACTTGCCACCATCCGATTGAGCTGAAATTCGGTGTTCATAATTCCAGTGACAATGCATTATGAAATGTTCGTTAGAGAATAAAACAAAATGGCGGCTCCAAGATGGCGGCTGAGTTTTGTGATTATGGAACGATTCGATTTAAAATTGATACGTGGGGATTGTCGGAGACGGAAATTGTGAATATTTTGTCAAAATTCAAGAATTCAAGATGGCGGCTCCAAGATGGCAGACAAGTTTTGTGATTATGGTACGATTCGATTCAAAATTAGTATGTGGGGGTTTTTGGGGTCGGAGATCATGCATTTTTTGTCGAAATTAAATTCGAAATGGCGGCTCCAAAATGGCAGAGAAGATTTGTGATTATGGTCCGATTCTATTCAAAATTTGTATGTGGTTTTCGGAGTCGGAGATTATGAATTTTTTGTCAAAATTCATGAAATTAAAATGGCGGCACATGGAATTTTTAATCCAAAAAAAAAATGGCGCTACAAGATGGCGGACGAAATTTAGATTCATGGTACGATTCTATTCAAAATTGATATTCATTCATTGTCTATAGGCATTCCAACATAATGATTGAACAACAACAATTACAGGAATGCACATCTAAGTCACATTTTCACGTGTTTCTCATAAATATGAGTGGAAGTTAGTAATAATAATAGAGAAAAAATAAAAAGGTAAGAATAATAGAAATAAAAGTAACAATAACAATAGCAATATCATACTTCGACTAATTACAGAAAAATATTTGTTGCTAGTCTTCTGATAGTTGTGAGGGGTGAATCAAATATATAATTATCAGAAAAGTATTTATCGTACATAATTTGAAGTTGACAAATGGGAGAGTTTGTTGAAGAAGTTGTTTGGTATGTCCGACGATAAAAAAGACTAATATTACGTGTAACTCGCGGTTTTGCATTGAAACGAAGACCTTTCAATATATCACTACAGTCGACATTGGAAGGGACTAGTTTTTTTAAGGAAATGATATAATTCACGATTCTTCTGGATTTCTGGATATGTTGGGGTTTTCAGGGTGGAAGATTATGAATTTTTTTCAAAATACGTAAAATCAAAATGGCGGTTACCTTATGACCGATGATCTCTGTGTTTATGGTCCGATTCTATTCAAAATTGGTATGTAGGGATTTTTCGAGGTCGGAGATTATGAATTTTTCATCAGAATCCACAAATTCAAGATGGCGGACGAGTTTTGTAATTATGTCCCGATACGATTCAAAATTGGTATGTCGGGGTTTTCGGGGTCGGAGATTATGAATTTAGTCGAAAATTATTGATTTTAAGTTCAAATTCATAAATTGAAGATGGCAACTCCAAGATGATGGATGAGTTAGGTACTCTTTAGATGGTCCCATCATTGAAGGACTAGATAGCTCAGAACTTACAGGAAAAAGGCCTCATAATAACGATGCTTCAACAAAAATGCATAGATTAAGGCGTAATTAATTACTAAAAATATCAAAATGAATCAATTATTAAAAAAATTATTTAAAGTCAAGCTTTTATTCAAATGCACTGAAACGTGCAAAAATGCACTGACGTGGTTATTCCGTGAGTTATAGATTCAAAAGCTTGTCGTTTTTCTATTCGAACTGTAAACTTTGCGCGACAAGCTTTTGAATCTATAAGAATAGAATAGAATAGAATAGTACTTTATTGATAAAAAAAAAACCAGGTACATGGTATCGGATAAGTCAAGAATTATGATAAATTGAATATGTAGATATATAAAAAAATAGGATACGATACAATGAAATAAATAAAGAAATAAATAAAATAAAATAATGCACAAGATACGAATGTCAACTCACTGCTACATGAACACATTACCCCAAATATAATATGTACACCCATATAAAAAAAAAACATTCGAGATATGAGAAATCAGACTATGACTACCAACTAATTCTAATTAATAGGTTCCAACATGTGGGAATCATCAAACTACTCTTGTAATGTATAGTAAGCTATTGAATATAACAGATGTTCAAGGATTGTTTTGAACCTATTGAAAGCAATGCAACTTCTGATGAAGACAGGAAGCTTGTTGTATATTTTCCTGCTAGCATCAATCTGATAATTCGCTTTTGGGCTATGAATATCCTATTTATCTCAGTTGAATTGCCCCAAAGTATGATGTGGAATGATAAGGCTGAGTAACAAGTGCATAGTATACTTGAATCGAGATACTTTCATGGAGCTCATATTTTAGTTGATTGATGGCAAAGTATGACTTAGAAAGTTTATTAGATGTTAGTTCGATGTGTTTGGACCATGAAAGTGATTCGTCAATCGTCACACCAAGAAACTTTGTGAAATGATGGATCTGAATAAATTCATCACGTAACTCCATATTTTTGTTAAAAAATATTATTTTGGTTTTATGATGATTTAACATAAGTTTGTTCGAGTTGTAATATGTTGTCATTTCCTGAATTGCTTGTTCAATAGCCTCAGACATGTCTCCCATGGTAGGCTCGGCTATTCCTAGAGTTGTATCGTCAGCAAAATTAATCAAGTGGAAACGGTTACTGATTTTCATTGGAAGATCATTGGGAAAGAGAAGGAAGATCAGTGGACGAAGAATTGAGCCTTGCACCACCCCAGTATTCATCGAAAATTCATCTGATTCTACCCCATTCAGGTTCACAAATATTCTCCTGTTGCATAAACATAATTTGATCAATTCCAATACATTTCCTCTAATACCAATATTATACAACTTAGAGGCCACAAAGTATTTATCAATAGAGTCGAATGCTTTCGACAGGTCGAAGAAAATTCTCGAAACAAATTTCTCATCATCAATTGCTTCATATAGATAGTCTGCGAATAGAGTGGTTGCAGATTCGGTGGATCTCTCTGCCCTGAATCCATGTTGGGATTCGACTAATATATTGTGTTTGACTAAGAAATCGATGAGTCCGTCATATATCAGTCTCTCAAGTATTTTTGAAAATATACTGATGGGTCTATAGTTGTCAATGTCAGATTTGTCTTGACTTTTATGAACAGTGATAATTTTACTGAGTTTCAGAATAGTTGGAAATTCACCATTCATAATGCATAAGTTAATAAGAGATGTTAAGGGGTCAGTTATACTGTCACAGATTTCTTTCACAACTTTCACCAGCACATCATCTGGACCAGTTGACATGGTATTCTTCAGGTTACGAATTATTGATTTTATTTCCTCGGTCGTAGCTGGTTCGAAAAAAAAAGGTATGAGGGAGTATTTCTCCAGTTGTACATATTTGAGATCTGTCGGATCCGAAGTGTTCCCATTTTTTCCTCGATCATACTTGAGAAATATTCTCCAAAGCAGTTTGCTGCTATTTCAGGATCCATAACTTCAACATTATTCATGTTGAGGTGAACATCCCTTGTTTCATGATTCATCCTTCCCAGTTTTGAGTTTACCTTTCTCCAGATTTCTTTTATTTTGTTATCAGCACTACATATATTTTCATTCAGTTTTTATCTCTTTGCATTTCTTAACTACTTACGATAATTTTTCCTTTCTATTTAACTCACGGAATAACCTACGTCGCACATTCAAAGCAATTATTTCAGTGCATTTGAATAAAATCTTGTATTTAAAAATGTTTTTTTATTAATGATTTTTTTCTGTTAGATATCACTAAAAAAACTCAATTTTCGTCGTAGATATTCAAATCTCCAGAAAAATCATTCAATATTCAATTGAAAATGTTTTACTTTTCAACATGAATACCTCCCAAGACGTTGTCTTGAACCATAAGGGGTTATTTCTTTGAAAAAAACGTTTTTTGTTTTATGCCCGTTTCGAAATGTCGTTTCACAAAATAAATAAAAATTTTGGAACTAAAGGAGAACATTGCGAAAAATAAAATAATTGCCATCAAAACTTCCGTAGTTTTCCGTACTCCTCGTACGTCTCTTCTCCTATTCAGTAGGCAACCAGTAACTCTGAATAAACTCGCATTTGACATAAAGAAGTGGCAATAGTATTCCCGAAAGCATCACGAGGCGTCCACCACGAAATTTGCGGCAACGCCGTCCGAATCCAGATGACGACATTTATCAACCTCCCCTGCGAGCTGTACAGCCTTTTTGTCTCGTTTCGCCCAGAAATAAGCCCAAATTAAAACGAAACGTTTCACGCACTCCAGCAAACCGGATTAACTTTTACCGTTGTGTTTCAATAAAAAAAAAATGCCAGTGTTTTTGTAAATTTAATCAGATATCCCCCTTTATCTAACCATATTCATCATAGGATGGACAAGCGATGGATATTCTCCTATTATTTGAAGTTAGTATGATCTAAATGCTACTGTACCAAAACTAGTTAGGAAGTGACTTTATCGTCAAAAATGCACTTTTACGTATATTTCCATAGAAACACTACCTATTACCCTTTATCACAACAAGACTTTCAATACATTTTATTATTTTTTCACATAGCATGGTCCCCGGAACCCAAAAATACCAACAGTTGAAATGTTTATATATCTTTTTATATATGGGATATAACGAAATTTGTCAACAAAGTGAGGGCCACATTTTTCAACCGAATGGAACGTAAACCAAACATGTTCTATCAATGCCTCGGACAAGTTCAAAGATGGGGCATATCGGTCCAGTAGTTTCGAAATGGCGGTTGTTCGAAGATTAAAGTAAAAATACCAATCTTTTATTTTAATACCAATATTGCCAACCTATGGGTTTTTTGATAGAGCTTTATGAACCCTATAACTGTCATCTCCTTTTAATCGTTCTCTAAGATCTACACACAAATCAAAAAATAAAAAATCGCTGTAAATTACCATTTATGAGAATTAATAATTTTTGTTTACCCTGTATGCTCCTTTCATTCGAATTTTATTCACTCGTGTCAGTCAGATACTATTTGAGTTTTCCTTCCGCCGACAAACAGAATATCATTGGAACAACATTTCTGGATTTCAAAGTTATACAGTGTCCGGCAGATTTTTGGCAACGAATAGGAAAAAGAGAATATTCAAAATTTCTCACAAAATGTTATTCCTCATCAAAGTTTTTACTTTTGCTCAAACTCAAATTTCACTATCCAAATTTCATTTATCTCCATTCGTATACGAGGGAGATGGAATAAGTCGCGCAAGAGTAAAGTACTTATTCTTTTGAATACACCTGAAGGTTATTTGAATAAATGACTTACAATTTGAAGAATATTCTGAATTCAGAATAACAGCCTCTTATTCCAAAAACAAGTTTTTACTGATTTTTTCCATTTTTTATTCACCACCCTATGTATTATGAGAATTTGTAATGTCATAAAACACTCATCATATAATATTACCTAAATGACTATATGAAGTTAAGTTCCGTCCAACTATCAACTCATTTCTTACTGCATTGAAAAAAAAAAAAATTTTCATAAACAAGGTATAATAAATGATATCTGCAGTTCAAAATCAATTGAAAGCAATCGAACTGTGTTGCAACCAACGTCAAAAGATAGGTCGTACCAATAACCGTAGGCTATAAATGATCTGTGAACTTCGAAAAGCAACTCAGAACAATTTTATTCTCAATTCACTTTTGATGGAGGTATCCAGAAACAAACTTAATATGAAATAGAATGTAATACGGAACTCCTACTGTATTACTCTATGTATCGTCCTTCATTTTGAATGCACTTCATGATTCTTCTATGAATTTCCTTGTGTACGTTTATGATCATTTGCGGGTTGATCATCAGAAAACAATTTCCCATTGTATCCTCCAAAACTTTCAAAATTAATATTAGAAAAATATTTCGAACTCAGAATTTACCATGAAATTAACATATTGGAAATTAGTCGAGAAAGTAGAGTGCGATCTATACTCACAAAAACAATTTTGTTTGAAAATCAATGATGTTTTTCGTATACATTTTTGTTCACCCTTTTATAAATAAATTATTTTAAAATTTGTCCATATTATTTCATTTTTTGACATCGATAAAAAAAAATATTGATGAAAAAAGACTGACAACTATAATTCCTTATTGAATATTGCGGCCGATGTCTATGGACCTTCTCTTCGAGGTATCATCACAGAAAAAATCCATAGGAGTTGGGTCTGGAGATCTAGCAGGCCACGGATTGTTTGAGTATCGACCTATCCACTTAATTGGGATTTCCCTATTCAGCCATGTTGACTCTAACACGTTGTCAAGGTGATCCAATAAAATTATTCGTAACATTTCTAAATAGTTTTGAGCATTCAAATGTTGTCGGGAAAACACTGGGCCCACAATTTTATCATTCGATTCTGGAATTTGGATTTCCATCTGCCCACCATCTACAATTTTGAGAGCTTACCGTACCATTGGATGTGAAAGTAGCTGCATTCAGCGTACAACATTTTTCTGGAGAAATGGTTATCTTCTTCAACTTCGACATGAAACCAAAAAGCAAAATCCAAACGTACATCGAAGTCTTTTTCTTTGAGTGTTTGAATGAATTTTGGTTTGTATGGTCTGAATTTGTTTCATTTCAAGACTCTCCTGGAAGTCAATATTATTCTGCCTTTCAGATAACGAAAGTCTTGGATTCTCCACAACAGATGAAACATTATCCAGTGCAGCGTTTTCATCTACAGTGACATTTCTTTGGTATGTTACTTTATGTTTGTTGTCAACTGATCCAGACTCTTTGAACTTTTTTACAATGTTGGTTACCGTTGCATAATGGACATTTTCACCCGGATGACTGACTCTCATTGAATAAATTTGAAGTTTTGCGACAAGTTTGATAGTATTAAAACAATCTAAATTTTTTCTTGAAGATTCAAGCATGCAGCAACAACACAGAAATCAAATGTCGAGATCAAACTATTTACTATTTGACCATTGTTTTCCAAAGCCAACTTTGCGAATTATACCAGATTCCTGTTCACTCTAGAGTACTTCTATTCATTCACAGTTCGATTGCTTTCAATTGATTTTGAGCAGATGTCATTTTGTATATCTTAATTATAAAAAAAAAATTTTTTTCCCAATGGCAACAAGAAATGAGATTTTGTCGGCATCAAGTTTGATTGATGCAATTTTCTAGTTTATTATTGGAGGGAACTTAACTTCATATGGTCATTCAGGTAATATTCGATGATAAGTGTCCTGACATTAAAAATTCTCATAATACATAGATGGTGAATAAAAAATAGAAAAAATCAGTAAAAACTTGTTTTCATAATAGGAGGCTGTTATTTTCAATTTGGAATATTCTTCAAATTGTAAGTCATTTATTCAAATAAACTTTAGGTGTATTTTGAAAAATGAAGGTACTTTAAAGCTACTTTCAAATTATTCCACTTCCTCGTATACGAATGGAGATAAATGAAATTCGGATGGTGCAATTTGAGTCTGAGCAGAAGTGGAAATTTTTATGATGAATAAAATTTTCTGAGAAATTTGAAATAAACTTTTTTCCCATTTTTTGCCAAAAATCTGCCGGGCACTGTTTGTCTATCTATCTATATATGGGATAAAACGAAATTTGTCAACGAAGTGAGGGCCCCATTTTCGAACCGAGTGGAACAAAATTGGGCACCAAAATATTTTCTATCATTGCATCGGACAAGTCCAAAGATCGGCATATCGGTCCAGTAGTTTCGAAATAGCGGTTGTTGAAAGATTAAAATAAAAATTCCAATCTTTTATTTTCATACCAATATTGCCAAATTATGGGTTTTTTGATAGAGAAAGGCGAAATCATCTGCTGCGACGACGATATTTGAGGGCAGTTAGACAGTTTCGAAGGGAAAACAGGAATATCTATCATATGGATGAAACTTTGTTAAATGAAGGATAGATATACCGTTGGTAAAATATGGCAGAATGAAAATATAAAATGCGCGAGGCAAGCTTCCATGGAAGGATGATCCACTGGAATAAAAGCATCCTTGGAGAAAGATAAAAGATTAATAATTACTCACATTGGTAGCGAAAACGGATTTGTCTATGATGGCTCACTAGCATTTCAATCGAAACGGACTGGAGACTATCATGTAGACATGAACGCTGATGTTTTGAAGAATACTTCCAGCAAGTGCTAGATCTTATTCCTCCCGTGTCTGTTATAGTCATACCAGCTACCACTCAAGAAAATCTGGAAAGATACCAACGTCTTGCAAAAAAATTACATCATTGTTTAGAAGCTAATCCACAAATATATGCTGAAAGAGGAGCTACTGGAGATTGTTGAATGAACCTCTTTGTCGACGGAATCGCTTGAAAACGGAATATAACGGTACGTCGCCTTCTGCCATATCACTGTGAATTAAACCCAATAGAATTGGTATGGGCGCAAGTAAAAGGTTGTCTAGCAAGGCATAACACTATTTTCAAAATGAGAGACGTTGAAAACATCTTGCAAGAGTGGAACAGTGGAATGCGAGAAATAGAATAAGTGCGTCGAACATGTGATTGGAATAGAAGAAAGAAATGTGGGAAGCTGATAACATGCTAGAAAACACTGTAGAACCCCTTATCATTTCTCTGGACCCCAATGACGATAGTTGATCGGATTACTCGGAATATAATGGTTAAAGTTTAAAAACTAAGTTGTATTGTAAATAGTAATTTTTTTATCAATATTCAAACCAATTCATCTATTTCCATATTATTACTATTACCTTCATAGTAAGTAGTGGTATTTATAGTTTTTTTCTACTCAATATTAGAATAATTAATATCTCAATTATCTGCCTATTTCTATGTTAATAATCATGTGAATTTATTATTATACTTATTATTCTAATAAACCACCTATAGTTACGCCGCTGTCACATGAAATTCATTCAGAAAAATCTTCTTTCTATTGTTATGCAAATTAAAGTGATCCTAATTCAGAAACGATTCGGGGTGTGTCTACAGACTTCCTAGTTGCATGAGATTTTATATCGTCAAAACTGCAAATGCCGCGATTGATTTTTCTGCCAAGACATAGTGAGATCGAATATTCCCATTTCAGTATCATCGTATTCCAAAATCTTCGACATTCTGCTCTTCATATCAGTGGTTCTCGAAAATATCGATCCTGTACAGCTTGAATATGCTTGTTCGTATTTACTACAATAATCTGGTCTATACTTTCTGGAAAGAAGTATTTCCATCTTGTCATTGGAGTTTTCAGTGTTCTAGCTACTCCTTCTGGACCAGATATGGTCCATGTCTTGATGGGATACAATCAGGAAGAATCCAGAAAGTTCAGAATGCATGCGTGAGGTTCATATTTGGCCTAGGTTTCAGGGTACACGTCACATCTTACATCAATAAACTTGACTGGTTAAAAATGCACAACAGAAGAGAACTTCATCATGCCACATTTTTACATGAAATTTTCAGGACAAAAACACCCTTCTACCTCCTTGACAAACTCCAATGCAGACAAGCACAGCAGAGACCTTCGATATATCACTAATCTGTCAATTCCCCATCACAGAACTGTTTTCTTTGAACGATCTATCTCTTACCACTCCGTTGTCCTGTATAACTCCATCAGTCAAAACATGAAAAGCTTATGCTTCACAAATTTCCGACGGAACTTAAACAATATCTCCGGGATGAACAGCGATAGTCCCATTTTGGCAATTCATGTTACCAGATTATCTCCTCTTACTTATTTTTCTGTCTTTTTCTCTACTCATTTTTTATCACAGATCATACATCATTATTATGCATATCATTACTATGATTATTATTTTTTATTATCATTGTTATTATAAATGTACATGTCATTGTTAATTTGAATCAAGCTTGGTTGAGTGGAAGAATAGCTATGAGCTAAACTCCGCCAAGTGAAATTCAGTCCATTTATTATTATTATTATTATTATTATAGGTGGGTAACAAGATTTTCTCAACGGGTTCTCACATTCTCTGGAGGTGGAGGTTCTGAGGTTGAGGACAGTGCATCCAGTACTTAGTCTTCTAATCTTGTCCTGTTCACCACCGGTTTTATGTATTTCCATTTCAACTACATCTTTATCTCCTCCGACGCTTCAATATACCGGTGTTTTGAAATCGGATTGTGAAAAGCTCTCCAAGTTATTCACCAAATTCTTCATCATATTTGAAAAAAGCTTCTTCTCAAGAGTTACGAAATATTCCCTACAAAATCCAAAAACTTGAAATCCAGGCCTTCTCTTCAACTCTTTCATCTACGCCGATGGATCCAACACACGTATTATGTAAATCGGTGATGGGTTAACAACAAGTCCTGTGTCGGACTTTTTTGTGTATGTGGCAGAGATGAGGATGAAATGTGAAATGAGCATGCATAGTAACGTCGATGCGATGATAATACGTGTATGTCAACCTCCATGCTCGGCATCGCTCGCAGCAAGATACAAGTGACAGGATCGGATCCGAAAATATAACGCATGATACACGAAATGGAATATGACATAAGGAATATAGTAGAGTGATTCGGATGTTACTCCTACCAAACCCTTGAGCCAGATTCATGATAGAGGAAGTACATTTTCAGTAATTGAGCAAGGACATTTTTTCTTTTCTTCTCTTTGAGATTGATATTTGTTATTTGACTGTGGATTCAGCAGAACACCAGCAACCTACTCCTGAATGAACCATGCCACTTTCGGTTATAGTGTAGTTTTTTGCCACGTAACTTCTGTTTTTCACGATTTCTGAAAATTATATGGTAAGTTTGAAGAAGTCGGTAGTATGGGAGAGAAAACCAATCGAAATATTTCATGAAATTCCTAATAAATGACGATGACACTTATCGCTCAGTTTGCTACAGTTTGCTACACGTTGTGTGTAGCTGCAAATCTACGACAAAAATTGTTGTAAAATAAAAAATCGTGTGCGTTCGGTGGACCACCGTCAGGAACTAATAGTCTAAGAGCCGGTGGGAGATCGACCTTCACCGATCTGATAACTCGATGAGACATATTTTTTATCAAATATAATTCATAAACAAATATGCCCATGATAACTTGCCTATCGAAAAGTGTTCATAGCTATTTTTAATTGAATTAATTTTAATCAATTTTCTTTCATCACCTTCACTCTTTTGATAACCGAATGAGTTTCATCTCAACTGATAGTTTTTAACACTCAGAATATGCCTAGGTAGGCTTGCCTACTTATTTCTGGCAAACAGATGTGAACAGGTTAGTCAATATAGGTAACTACACCGATCTGTTAACCAATCGAAATTGATATCATAGGTAAGATAATTTAATTACAAATCCAATCGTATATACTTGCCTGTGAAAAATCGTACATAAACTATTATTGCCAAGCTGTAAAGTCTTAGAATTTTAGCTATTTGATAGGTGCAAGAGAGAAAGTAGAGCGTCCGAGGTCCGTGTGATAGAACAGGACACAACATAGCAGCTGCACGCTACCTGATCGTTGAATGTATCCGAGTGCGCATGCTCGTGTACATGTGAGTGACAGTGACATCATTTATTTACACTCGACAGTAATTTTGAACTCTAATTTATTATAACTCTAATTTCGATCACAATTTTTGTATTATTTCTCACTATATATACTTACAGCTATGGAATAATCAAAAATGAATAATTTAATATCTTAATGAATAAAAAAAAAATCAACAACTTTTTTTCCTTTTTGAAGCTAAATTATAAAATTTAAAAATGATAAAAAAATCTATATTTTTCATTTAAAATTAAATAAAGAATAGTTTATTTATTATTTAAAATCAAATAAATGCCGTAAAGCGGGAAAGAATAAGTGTTTCTTTTAAAATTTTAGTATAATGAATTAAAAAAATCATCAATATAGAAAAATAAACTTTTATACATTTATGTTGTTAAAAGCGTTTATTACAAAGCATATAAAAGAGTTCAAAATTACTGTCGAGTGTAAATAAATGCTGTCACTGTCACTCACATGTACACGAGCATGCGCACTCGGATACATTCAACAGTCAGGTAGCGTGCAGCTGCTATGTTGTGTCCTGTTCTATCACACGGACACTCTACTTTTTCTCTCGCACCTATCAAATAGCTGAAATATTATTGCCAAGCCATAATATTTCATGTACGATTTTTAGCAGGCAAGCCTATACGATTGGTTTTGTAATTGAATTATCTTACCTATGATATTAATTTCGATTGGTTAATAGATCGGTGTAGTTACCTATATTGACTTACCTGTTCACATCTGCTTGCCAGGTAGCCATGCACAGAAATAAGTAGGCAAGCCTACCTAGGCATATTCTGTGTGTTAAAAACTATCAGTTGGGGTGAAACTCATTCGGTTATCAAAAGAGTGAAGGTGATGAAAGAAATTTGATTAAAATTAATTCAATTAAAAATAGCTATGAACACTTTTCGATAGGCAAGTTATCATGGGCATATTTGTTTATAAATTATATTTGATAAAGAATATGTCTCATCGAGTTATCAGATCGGTGAAGGTCGACCTCCCACGGTCTCCTCTACTATTAGTTCCTTGCACTTCATCTTCAACTCCGAATGTAATTCGATATGGCGATTTATCATCACGTGAGGAAAAATCATTTAGCTCCCTTCGTGGTTGGATGTATCTCTGCTGTGGATGTACTCCTGAACTGTTGAGGGATTTTTTCGGAGTTTGAGGGGTCTTTCCGTGGTTGAATGTCTTCTGCTATGGCGTCCCTGGTTTTGAGGGGATCTTTTGCCTCGTGGTTGGATGTACCTCTGCTATGGATGAACTCCTGGATTTGAGAGGGATCTGCCACCTCTTGTGAGGGGATCTGTTGCCTCGTGGATGAATGTACTTCTGCTATGGACGTACTCCTGGATTTATGAGGGGATCTTTTGCCTCGTGGTTGGATGTACCTCTGCTATGGACGAACTCCTGGATTTGAGAGGGGATCTGCCACCTCTTGTGAGGGGATCTGTTGCCTCGTGGATGAATGTACTTCTGCTATGGACGTACTCCTGGATTTATGAGGGATCTTTTGCCTCGTGGTTGGATGTACCTCTGCTATGGACGAACTCCTGGATTTGAGAGGGGTCGCCACCTCTTTGAGGGGATCTGTTGCCTCGTGGTGAATGTACTTTGCTATGGGGTTTTCCTGTGGTTGGAGTCCTCTGCTATGGAGAACTCCTGGTTGAGAGGGGAGGGGTTCCAATTCTGCTATGGACGTACTCCTGGATTTATGAGGGGATCTTTTGCCTCGTGGTTGGATGTACCTCTGCTATGGACGAACTCCTGGATTTGAGAGGGGATCTGCCACCTCTTGTGAGGGATCTGTTGCCTCGTGGATGTTTGCCTCGTGGTTGGATGTACCTCTGCTATGGACGAACTCCTGGATTTGAGAGGGGATCTGCCACCTCTTGTGAGGGGATCTGTTGCCTCGTGGATGAATGTACTTCGCTATGGACGTACTCCTGGTTATGAGGGATCTTGCCTCGTGGTTGGTGTACCTCTGCTATGGACGAACTCCTGGATTTGAGAGGGGATCTGCCACCTCTTGTGAGGGGATCTGTTGCCTCGTGGATGAATGTACTTCTGCTATGGACGTACTCCTGGATTTATGAGGGGATCTTTTGCCTCGTGGTTGGATGTACCTCTGCTATGGACGAACTCCTGGATTTGAGAGGGGATCTGCCACCTCTTGTGAGGGGATCTGTTGCCTCGTGGATGAATGTATACTGATTCCATTGTAGAGACATGCCGGTTCGTTGTGTGGGCGTCTTTATCAAAGATCGCCGTTTCTTGTTGTTGATTGGATGGACGGTTGCTGTTTAGATGTTGTTGTGCGGGCTTCTTTACCGAAGATCGCGTTGTGTTGCTCGAAGGACCATGTTGTTGGGAGTTTGTAAGAGGCAATATGGGATTGCCCTATTGTGACTGTGAGGGACTTATAGTATAGTGTCCTGTTAGGTCAATGGAATGAAATTCACCATAGTTCGGAAGATAATGATCTAATTCATTCACTGCTGGGTATATATAACTCCGATCAATGACCAAAACGTGATGTCATTGTACGCTACAACATGTATGAGGTTATCATAACAAGATCAAAATTATTTGTGACGTGATGACAATATCATTATACCTCGTATACCAATTATGAATCAAAATAATTCTTGTGAGTAAACTTTCAGAAAATATAGAAAAAATTTAAATTTTCATATTTAGTTGATTAAACAAACAGTGGTACTGACGTTTTCATAATGAGGATGTTTGCAGTAGAAACAAAATGTGGAACATTCTGTCTGGGTTGTATTTAGTCAGTACAACTGAATTCACTTCACTATAGTCACGAATATATCTATAAAACATCGAGTGAATCCGCTCCTCATGGTGAAAACGTATTAGTTGAATTGTCTTACCTCTCCTTCATATGGAAATACAGTCTATAGATGGTGGAGGGTATACATTTGATAATCAAACCAGGCCGGCCGAAACGCTTCAAAATACACCATAGTTGCCCATAAAAATACTGATTTTCTAGAAAAAAAATCTAGTCCCGCCTGTCGATATCAATATTGTATGAAAAAGTTTATTTTCCTGAAAATGAAATATTTCCAAAGAAAAAAAGGAAAATGGAAACAAAAACGAAAAATGCGGATGTAACTTCAGATTACATTATACGATCATCGAGGACCTTTTCAGAATCCTCTACATAATTTCAAATTATACCAGCAAAAACTTTTTAACAAAAAATTAAACAGACGAAATACAGAATACACAAAAAAGAGAAAAATAAAAACTTTTTAACACAAAAATCTAACCGACAAAATACGGAACTGAAAAGTAAAAAATAAAATGAATCTTCTTAGTCCCAATAACTAAGCTCCTAAACTAATTTTGAGTCGACGCCAAACAAACAAGCCAATTAGTTTAGGAGCTTAGTTATTGAGACTAAGAAGGTTTATTTTATTTTTTTATTTTCAGTTCCGTATTTCGTCGGCTTAATTTGTTGTTGAAAAGTTTTTATTTTTGAATTTTTTGTGGCTGAAATCTACTAATTTCCACCCCTTGTTTTTTTATTACTTCCAAAATACTTACTTACCCACCTTACTATTACCAGTTAAATAACATGATTATCTACTTTTACTATTTGTTATGATAAAAATAATTTTTGTTGTTCTGGTTAGTTTATTCCATTACTTTGTATATCATTCCATTCTCTCATAGAATATAATGATTGTGATGGATGTAGGAGAACAAAAATAATGACATAAGCGATTTGTCATTGTCAACTACATATGTGTGCCAATGTTCACAAGTGAAAAATCAATTATCCCCTATTTTTCTACCCGTTAGGGTAGATAATTCCATTCGAAATCCAAATATGATCAACTATGAGATATACCCCATCTAATAAAAAAAGAATCATCCAAATCGGAGAACCCAGTAAGTTATGCCTGATAGAATCGGTAAACTGACCAAAATTCAGAGGGTAAGTGATTAATATCCATCATTTTGCTACCCTTAGGAGTGAATTTCATATTTCAAATCCAAATGGGAATAATTTCGAAGTACACTCTATCCACTAAGAAAAGAATTATCGGAATCGGACGTCTCAGTAAAAAGTAATGCGTGATCTTACATAAAAAAAAATATATACGCGTCGAATAGAGAACCTCCTCCTTTTTGGTTTCGTCGGTCAAAAAAGGAGCCGCACCGCACCACACCAACAATCTATTGGGTCATTCAAACGACAACAATGTATATCCATATGACTCCATACGTCATTCAAGAACAAAAACTTTCCTGATGCTATGATAATACACACAGAGTTCATATCGAAAAAATATTCAAAAAAACTTTTTAACAAAAAATTAAACCGACGAAATACGGAACTGAAAAGTTAAAATAAAATAAACCTTCTTAGTCTCAATAACTAAGCTCCTAAACTAATATAAGTAACTAATTTTGAGTCGGCGCCAAACAAACAAGCAAATGAATTAGGTAAGGCGTAAAATGATGGCATCGAGTTGGGCAGTGACATTCTGATAATTTTTTTGAAGTAATTTAATGGTCTTCGTTGATTGTTTGGTTGGCGCCGACTCAAAATCAGTTACTTACATTAGTTTAGGAGCTTAGTTATTGAAACTAAGAAGGTTTATTTTATTTTTTACTTTTCAGTTCCGTATTTCGTCGTTTTAATTTTTTGTTAAAAAGTTTTTATTTTTCAATTATTTGTGGCTGAAATCTACTAATTACTAACTGCTTGTTTTTTTATTACTTCCAAAATACCTACTTACCCACCTTACTTCAACTATTACCAGTTAAATAATATGATTATCTACTTTTACTATTTGTTGTAATATACATTATTTTTGTTGTTCTGGTTAGTTTATTCCATTACTTTGTATCTCATGCCATCCTCTTATAGAATATATGTATTGTGATAATGACACTAGCGATCTGTCATTGTCAACTACATATGTATGCCAATGTTCACAAGTGAAAAATCAATTATCCCCTATTTTTCTACACGTTAGGGTGGATAATTCCATTCGAAATCTGAATATGATCAACTATGAGGTATACCCTATCTGATAAAAAAGTAATCATCCAAATCGAAGAACCCAGTACAAAGTTATGCCTGATAGAATCGGTTAACGGACCAGAATTCAGAGGGTTAGTGATCAATATCCTTCATTTTGCTACCTTCAGGGGTGGATTTCATCTTTTGAATTCATATGGGACCAACTTTAAAGTACACTCTATCCACTGAAGAGAGTATTATCGGAATCGGACGTCTCAGTAAAAAGTTATGCGGGATCATACATAAAAAAAATTAAAAAAATTAAATATACGCGTCGACTAGAGAACCTCCACCTTTTTGGTTTCGTCGGTTAAAGACCAATTGAGTATCAATGAAACTACGTATAATTTCAATCTCCTAACGACGGAATAATTTTTACAATGGAGATATGCTCAGTCGACATTATTTTGTAAGTCATATGCACATTTGCAAGCCTTATGTACTGTACGAACGACAAATTGTGTTACTACATTGATCCAAACTTTTTATTGACTAACGACTCAAATGAATAAATTTCTCTCATTCACAATCAAAGTTATGTGTCATATGTCCACTCTCCTTACTAATAAAATGAACATGATATGTACTGAATCAACCACTTCATGATTTATTTCTCGAAAAATCAGCAGAAGTTCTCTGTTCACTCATAATTTTTTCTTCCCGACACTACCCTTTCGGTCCATTATCTCCGGAACCCCTGCGAACTTTTTTCATCTCCATTCATCTTTCACCGAGTTCCTTCTGCATTATGTTTGGTAGTGTGTATCCTATTATCTCGATATTTTTCTTATCCACATAATTCATGCATATTTTATCGCGAAAGGAAATTAGTTTCTTAACTAGGATAGGTAAGTCTAGTTAGGATGAGCGGAGTCTTGGTCGATAAATGGGTTAGCACTGGATACATTGATAACAATGAACTATAAACTGATCAATAATGCAGTGAAGAGCTCAGCAGTAGATGACTGGGCCTACATGAAGTTTCTGTGGAGATCTATTCATATACTGAAGCTGACTCTAGAAATGACATAATTAGAAATACTTCTTTTCATCCCATGATTGATTGGGTTGAAAGTTTGAGGGTATTGAAACAAAAACAACAGAGATGTGAAACATTCCTCAGTGTGTTGCTATAAATAATTGATTATGACGTGCGACGGGTTTGGGATTTTGGAATCTTGTTTCCGGAAGTGAACTGCTCCGTGACTAGCTCTGCCAGAATAACGAAATCTGATGGTGCGTTCAATTGGAAAGATGAAGATTCCACAAACTATTGTAGACAAATGGATGAAGGACCAACACATATGACTTGTGCCTACCGTCTCGAAAAAAAATTGTCATGAAATATGAACAATAATTTACATAGAGTTTCTGTTTTCGCGTACATCTTAGGAAAAAATTATTTCATAAAAAATCGTGAAATTTGAAAAGCTATATTAAACTATATACTTAGCATATTCAGCATATTTAGAGCACCTACGTCGGCAACCAATTTTTTTTTTCATTTAGCGTATTTGAATAAAAGCTTGTCTTTAAAAATGGTTTTTATAAATTATTTAATATTATGCTTTTCAGTAAGTACGCCTTAATCTATGCATTTTTGTTAATGTATCATCATTATGAGGCCTTTTTCCTGTGAGTTTTGTGCTATCTAGTTCATCAATGAAGAGACATCTTCAGTTTATGAATTCTGACAAAAAATCAATATTTCTCGACTAAATTGAAGTTTTTGCCCCCAAAAACCCCGAAATACCAATTTTGAATAGAAACGGCCTATTATCACAAAACTTGTTCACCATATTGGAGCCGCCATCTTGAATTTATGAATTTTGACTATAAATTCATAATCTCCAACTTCGAAAACCTCCACATAGCAATTTTGAATAGAATCGGACCATAATCACAGAGATCGTCCGCCATCTTGTAGCCGCCATTTTGATTTCATAAATTTTGAGAAAAAAATCATAATATTCAACCCCGAAAACCCCCACATACCAAATCTGGATAGAATCGAACCATGATCACAAAATTCGTCCGCCATCTTGAATTTATGGATTTTGACCCGGAAAACCTCCACATACCAATTTTGAATGGAATCGGATCCCAATCACAGAGATCGTCCGCCATCTTGAAGCCGCCATTTTGATTTTATGAATTTTCACAAAAAATCCATAACCCTCGACCCCGAAAACTGCCACCTACCAATTTTTTATCGAATCAGTCCATAATTACAGAACTCGTCCGCCATCTGGAATTTATGAAATTTCAATAAACATTCATAATCTCCGACTCCGAAGATCCCCACATACCAATTTGGAATAGAATCGGACCATAATCACAGAGATCGTCGGCCATCTTGGAGCCACCATATTCATTTTATGAAGTTTGACAAACATACCAATTTTGAGTCGAATCGGACCATAAACAAAAATCTCGTCCGCCATATTGAAGCCGCCAACAAACCAAATTCCATAATGCATTGGAATTATGAACACCTGCCAAATTTCACGTTTATCGGGCAACTAGAAGTGGGTCAAATTTAACTTGCAAGATTTGATTACAGGCAGACAGACAGGTGAAACTAAATAAAAGCCTGTAAAATATCAATATCTCAACTACAAGTATAAATGTATGCGACTTCCGGATAAAAACGTTAAGGAAGTGATTCTACACTGAAGCCTCAATCTGCTTACTCTACAGGTATTATAAAATGAGAATATTGTGGCTTGACGCTGGGGGTTCTCTCTAAGGTCTCAATCTGTCTACTCCTGCGGGAGAACTGAGGGTTTCTGGCTGGTGGAACAGTATTTATAGCGGACATTTGGGTTGGACTTGGTTTGGCGCGGAATGAGGGAAGACGGGCAGTAAGAAGTTTATAAGTGTTACGAAGCCTACGTCAATCGTCGCGAGAAACTAAGGCGCTTTGGTATCTCAAGGGATTCATTTATTCATTGATTTCTAGATCTTTCGAACAGTGGTTCATCTTTTCGTAGGATGATACATAATGACATATAACATATAAGACGAAAATATCAACAGCTATAAGCGATATATACAAAATTAAAAAAACCGAAAAATGATTAGATAATATAGTTATATAAAATTAAAGTAAGTTAGGGGTATTTGTAAGGGATTGTTCACCCAGAAGAAATAAACATACATATGATCAAATGCTCAAAAAGGTATATTGAAGTAAGTTATACAACTGAAGGTCTGATTCTTCCTAACGTTGAGTCCACTGGATGCACATCGGGATGAGTAAGTGTAAACCAGTAGCGTGGACAGCGTCCCATGTAATGGGGGTCATAACAAGTATCTCAATTATCAACTGAGGAAGCATAAAAGTCTGGCAAGAATTGCCGCAGTTTCTTCTTGAGGCTAGCTAGTCATGTTTTGATGAAAGAAATCAATATTCAAGTGACACATTGTGTTGCAAACGTTCATGCATCGGATCATTGGTGAGTTACCATAATAGCTATTTACATACGAGGGTGGGTGGAAGTATTTCTCATGGAAAGGATTCCATACACGGGTATTGGAAAGGATTCCAATATCGTCCTCACTTATATTCTGTAAACAATTAGTGGAGATTCATGATTACGAAAGTCCTTCGTATTTCTCAGGACGAAACCGAACATACTGAGGAATGGGACAAAATACTGCAGACAAATCCATCAAAATCTCAACGATTGACTGAGGGAACCACACACCACAATAATTAGAACATAAAAACACTCATCAGGTATAGAAGCAACCATATAAATACATTTCCATAAAATCTACTAAAAGTTTTTAGGAATTTTTGACTCTCGACTTCATATGAAAAATCGAGAATCTAATCGATTGGAGGTCGGTCTCAAAGAGTTGAACTCGATTAGGATTTATTGTATTCCTTATTGAAAAGAACCAAATCAGGTGCCCCACAAGGGAGTATTCTCGGGCCCATAATGTTCTCAACTCTTATATTCGATTGTCCGACCTCCTTATTACATTGTCAAGTTCATCTTTCAAATTCACGTATCTAGCAAATCCTATGGAATACAAAATTGTTTCACGCATTTTAACGAAGACAAAACGTTAGTTTACTCAGAAAATCACGGTTCAAGAATAAATCCAGTGCTCTGGACCCTCAAGACAAAGTACCTAAATAGAAAGAGATTATAAGCTTTTATATAAGCAAAAAAAAATATCTTATTTTAAATTGAGGAATTTATGTAAATTCAAGTATAGGCTAATTAAGATTATCTAGGCCTGTGATTCATCCTCATTGCTGTTTTGTGTACTATAATTTCTCACCTCAGTATAACAAGATGAATCTGCAACGTATACAGAACGCTTGCATGCGATTTGTTTGTTTTATACCATTTGGTGAGCATGTAACTCTTCACCTATAGAGAATGGCAAAGTTAAATGCCAAATCTCGTCACCATATAATACCTCAAAATACGATGGTTTCCATACTCTATCATAACTGGATTTCTCAATTTTTGAATTAGAATAAGAATTGAAATCACAGCAAATGATCTCTCTATGAATTTCTATTTTTCTGTCGTTATTAATCTTTATTTATTCATAATTCGAATATTTCCATACAACTTACCATGTGAATGATATGAATTTCTACATCGTGATATAGTTAGATATTATCAGTCATCCAAAATATATCTCACTCAAATTGAACATTAAATAACACATGTCAATTTTGGGAAGGGTGGAAGATGGCCTTTGTGTGTAAGTTGTAATTTTTAACGCCCAGTAAACGTTGTAATTATTATTTTCATCATTTTTCTTATGAAATGTAAAAGTAAAGTTGAGAGTTTCCTCAAGTTTTTAGTCACGTTGTACTAATTTCGAACATCCTTCTTCAAACCAATGGACATTTTGGAATGTATCCCACCTTGATTTGCTGAAAATATGAACAGGATGTTCATAAAATCAGATGTGGAATCATCTGCGACTGAAAGATAAACTTGTGACATACGTGATCCCGAAGCGTATGTCACTGATGTCAGCAAAGATAAATTATCCTCGAATCTTTGTGAACCGACCATCCTAGTTCCGATCCTGTCTCTCATTTGAAAATTCAAACCGACGTAATATAAGCCAGCTGCCATGTAACCCGGAATCCGGAATTTCCTTCGCCACGTGCATTTTTTTGCTATTCGCTATGACGATTTGCAGCGCACCATTTGAATTCTAGATCATATATTTATGAATCCTTCCATACATGGCCGCTCGTATTCTCGTCAAAAATACATATCGTGCAAATCAATTCTGCGATATCGTATGTATTAAAAGTTTCCAGTGCTGTTTGATGTTCGCTACATTTGTTTATTGATTTCTACTATTGTGATGGGATAATTATACGAGATTAGTGGGATGATGGTATTTGTTCTGTTCCTTGTCTCTCACAAAAATTACGATGGAATTGTTCCGTCATCTTTCTCAACAAACGAAGCTACCAGGACGTTCGTTAGATAAGATACGGGATCCCACTATTTTTCAACGTTCAAGATAACCTTGGAAGAGTATCCATGTTGGAAAGATAAACATTTTCAATTGAATAAAAATGAAGGAATTTTTGTGATGTCTAACAGAAAACAACTACTTTCTCGGCTTCTACCAGTTATATGAAGATTCACTCGTATAATAGACCTCCAATGTTGGATAAGATCACAAATACTGAAGAAAAAACATCAATATTGAAGATTTCCTCCTACCCTGTCTACACACATTTCCGGGTTGTATGGAATAGACTACTACTGACAGACTACTGATCAGTATTCACAAATGAGATTATTTTTCTTCCAAAGTAATGTTTTCCATATTTGATTTTAGGAAGGGCTATTTGTAACCGACGACTAAAGAGAGGAGGTTCTCAAATCGACGCGCATTTTTTTTATTATTAATTCTTTTATGTTTGATCCCGCCTTACTCTCTACAGAGTAGTCTGTATACCTTTAAATTGTTCCTATTTGGATTCCAAGGTGAAATTCCATCCCTGAGGGTAGGACAATGGGTGATGATTGATTGTTTATCCACTGAATCCTTACCACGTATAGATTTGTAGTGGTTATCCGATTCAGATGATTTTTTTATTGATTAGGGTATACTTCGAAGTTGGTCACATTTGGATTTGAAAAAAATCACCCCTAAGGGTAGATGAATAGGGAATAATTGATTTTTAGATTTTTCTTCATATCGTTGCCTCATTCGAACAGCATATTTTGGAGGCCTACCGATGTTGGTATTGACATATTGTTGTTTCATAAGTATTTCTATTACATACCAATTAATAGTTGGAGTGGGTAATTACATAACAGTTGATAGTTGAAGTAAGGTAGGTATGTAGTATGAATCAATTAGTAGATTTCGAATACAAAAAATTTAAAGATAAAATTAAACCTACCGAAAAAGAAACTGAAGAAAAAAGAAAGCAAACCTTCATAGTCTTGATAACTGAGCTCCTGATTTAATATAAATAACCAATTTTAAGTCGGCGCCAAACAATTAACCAACGAAGATCATTAAATAACCCCGCACCAAATACATGGGACAATGGCTCTCAGCCATTTTTTAAATGTTTTGGGATATGGTACTAGAAGTAATACGTGCAAGTTTAAATTAGTTTCTATGTCTAGTTTCGGAGATATTAATTTTTTTAAATAGTAAAAATGGCTGTTTCACTAAAATATAGTAAGGTTCACTATCCAAAAGTATTACTTTTTAGATGATTAGTAACTAAATAATAGCATTGTGGGTTCAGAGGAAGTCAAATGACATGTCAGTCAGTCGGTTGTTAAGACAAAAAAAGCCGCCTATTACACAGGATTGATAAAAAATTGTGACAATTTAGCATATATCGCCAATCTTTATCATTGGTCCCATTAGTGGAACTGAGCATTTTCCATTGAAAATATCTTTATTGGCAGTCTTTCTTCCAAAATTGTTTTGAAAAATGTTTGTTTTTTATACATGTTTTTAAAATTAGTGATTCAAAACAGCATTTTTGAGACAATAAATCCGGTTTGAAGGCAAAACTACTCGAGGAAGACGTATAGTAATTACTAATATGATTATTTACAGAAACCTACAATCATATTTTATACGGGGGGGGAGGGGGGTTACCAATATAAGTTGAAATAGGGTTTTCACCTAATATATATGTTTATTAATTATTCTTGAATGGACCCTTCAATTTGAATCATATTTTTCAGTTATACTTTCAAGTAAATTATTTTACACTCGTATAATTATTATTAATTTCCTATGTCTGGTTTTTGAGATATAAATATTGGAAATTGATATTCTATATAAAATATTATCCAATCTTATTTATTGATGAAATGAATATGATCTTGCGGCACAACACAATTGCACATGACCATAAATCGTGTGACTATTGACATGTTGGTGTGCGGTTTTCCACCTGCTTTACGAAAATTCGGTATCCAGATCCATATAAGTTGTGCTCTTCGTTTCGTGACAATTCCACGAATTCCACTATATATAAATAGTAATTATAATCCCTCCTTTACTTGACGCTCAATGATATCTTATAAGCTAATCAACGCTTCTGCGGGAAAGGCAATTATTTTGCGCCGCAAGATCATATTTATTTCATCAAGAAATGAGATTGGATAATATTTTCTTTAGAATATCAATTTTAAATATTTATAGTTCAGAAACCAGACATAGGAAATTAATGAAACCTACACGAATGTAGGGTAATTCACTTCAAAGTATAACTGAAAAATATTATTCAAATTGACAGGTCCATTCAAGAATAATTAACAAACATATATATAACGTGCAAAACCTATTTCAACTCATATTTGTAAACACCCCTCTTCTAAAATGTGATTGTAGCTCTTTGAAACTAATTATATTAGGCAATTACTATAAGTCTTCCTCGAGTTGTTTTGGCTTCAAAGCGGATTTGAATGACTAATGTTAGAAACATGTAGTAAAAAAAACAATCATTTTTTAAAACAATTAGTGTTTTGGAAGAAAGTTAAAACTTTTAAAGAAAATATTCTTGTCATAAGGAAAGACTCCCAATAAAGATAATTTTGATGAAAAATGGTCACTCCTACTAATAATAATATAATAATAATATATGTTTATTCATCATAATAATATATACTTATACAAGTGTGCTTGTGAATAAACTGGTGGGTCACAGAAGTAGTATTAACTACTTGTGTATGTGATTTCCATAGTAAAATCATTACATTAAAATGGGTAAAATTTGTATTTTTTTTAATGGTAAAAATGGTAGAAAATTGTGGGTTTGCCACATTCATCATAAGTGGGCTCTTCTCATTGAGATTTTACATTTATTAGAGGGTAAGTCACAATCGGGGTAATTTTCTAGTCACAATCGGGGTAATTTTCCAGTCACAATTGGGGTAATTTTCCAGTACTAATAAAGATGAGTTATGAAATATACATGATGAATACACACATTGATATACACAAATACACCATTATGCACACATACATATGGGACCAATGATAAAGATAAAATGCTAAATTGTCGCTATTTTTGACCTTCCCTGTATAATAGGTGGCTTCTTTTGACCTAACAACCGACTGACTGACATGTCATTTGACCTTATACAAACCAGAAATGCTATTATTCAGTTACTTATCATCTAAAAAGTAATACTTTTGGATAAGTGCATCTTACTATGTTTCAGTAAAACAGCCATTTTTATGATTTTCAAATATTCATATCTTCGGAACTAGACATAGAAAATAATCAAAACTTGCACGTGTAACTTCTAGTGACTTGTACCACAAAAATCAAAATTGGCATGTATTTGGTGCGGGGTTCTTTCCTTAATGAACTAATAAAAACAAAAATACAACGTGAAATCTCCAGCGATAAACAACAACATTCTGAAAATGCGGTTTTCGCGCGACCGTTCGCAACGACGTGTGCCCCCACATGTGTTCCCTTTCGGGTAGCTGTCTCGTTAATATTGACTTCGAGAACGCTCGGCAATTTCCGGCCAAGGGACGCGTTGTCGCCGCGCACCCTGCTGCCATCATTTTACGTTTTGTATAATAAATTTGTTTGTTTGTTTGTTTGGCGCCTACACAAAATTAGTAACTTACATCAGTTAAGGATCTTGGTTATTAAAACTAATCATATTTATTTTAGTTTTGGCTTTTCAGTTCCTTTTTCCGTCGGTTTAATATTTTGTTGAAAAAGAATTCATCGCACGATACCGTGTACCAAATCAATGCATTTGTCCCACTTCTACTTATTTATTCACCCTACATAGCAACATTTTCATGAATTTGCGTTTCACATTTGATAATATTCACTACAGTTAAAGTTATTAATATGGCCTCCAGTTTTATATCTCACACATCTGCTTCAGAAAATGCATTTCACCCACCTGGTTGGTTTTAATTTGATAAAACGTCTGCAAGGCATTAAAAACCGAGTTGAATTATTCGAGATGCAATTCACCTAATGGTTTCCATCGGATAAAATATTTGAATGCATTCAACTCTTGTCGTATTTTCGACTCCGGATGTGTACCAAAGTACATAAGCAAATTTTTTGTTCATTTTACGACAGAAAAATACATTGGTGTAATAATCGTGATGATTGAAAGAACTTTTAAGAATCCAAAATATGACTATTTCAAAGATAATGGTGAAATATATGTCGATTTCATGTAGGTCCAAAATTTTCTTCATCCGAGCAATTTATATAAAAGAACTGAACTCATTTAGGGGTCGGAAGATAATATTTGTACCCTCGAATGTAGGCAGATGTATACCTGAATATTACTAAAATCTGAAGATTGAAATCGGAGTGATGGCACCGGTGACTGGTGGTCAAGTTGAGGTTCCATGCGTTTTCATCCCTGGACAAAGTACCCCCGATAAAATATCCCCGACAAAATATCCCGAACAAAATATCCCCAAGACAAAACATCCTCAGACATAACACCCCCAAGACGAAATATTCTTGGACAAACATACATACACACATGACAAATAATTATTTTCAGTTGCAAATTCATAGAAACACATTTGAAAAAATAAGATGAATAACATAAAATAACAAAATTATAATTACAAATAAACAAGTGTGAATTTTTTTTAATACTTTCAAAATAATCAAAGAAATACTAATTAATCAAATGAAAATGTTATCGAATGAATAAAATAAACATTGAAACAAAACACAGATAATCAAATTAATTGCTCATACAATATTTGAATAACATAAGACTAACTAAGAGAAACTAAACGTAACTTAACAGTCCACCACGAGATGTCAATATAGAACGAATTGTTGACGCCAAATTATACGGGAATTTCTTATCAAGGGGATATTTTACCCGAGGATATTTTGTCCGGAGATAATTTGTCATGAGGATATTTTTTCGGGAATATATTGTCGGGGATATTTTTTCGGGGGATCAAAGCGCCGGATACCCAGGTTGACGGGAGTCTCATCAATTCAATGATATCTGAGCCAAACAACACCGAGCGCTTTTAGTACTTGGATGGGTGACCACCTGACAAGGAAGATGCGCGTTAAAATGCCCACTATATATTTTTGAAGAATTCTGTCAGGACTACGAATCCACTATATATTTTTGAAGAATTCTGTCGGGATTACGAATCCCACATGTATATATTTTTATGAGTTTTTATATATATCTTTGGTATGGTTCCATATTTGGTAACGATAATCACCAAGCTGTGGTTTTGATGTGGTTGAAGTGATTCAATATGTATATTTCATGTATAAATTTGGTACTTGGAATTTGGAATTTTCTTTGAATTTTCAGAAACCTTTTTGAAGAAGTATTTGACGGCAGGTCAAACATTTATTCTCATATACGTTTCTTGAATATCGCTGAAATTGAAGTCATTTCCGTGAAAAATTAAAAATTTTAAATTCTAATTTTAATTTTATAACGAAATATCTTGGCTGCTTAAGATTAGAGAAAAAATCATCTCTTCCATACATAAAGCAAAGATCAATTTTTGTTGATTCATAAGAATTATTAAAAATAGTTCTTCAATTTCAGTATTGGATATTATTCATTTGTATACTCAATTAATTTCAAGTAATAATCTCTTGATGATTGAAAAGGGAAACATTCTCAATTGAGTTGAGGAGTGTATTGTAAAGATTCCAAGTTTCAAGAAATATAATTTTTTGTATATCAAACTCTGATACAAACAATATTGTTTTCATGTTAAATCGCTGAGAACACACTTGATGGACCAAAAGCTGATGTTCGTGTTAACCTGATCGGTAGCCCAGCAGCCATAAGTACCCCCTGATTGCGAGCCAATTCACTTCGTGTAGTTTAGCTAAGTGCTAGACAAGGAAAAATACAATCAAGGTACATCGTCATCGAAAAAACCGACAGTTCAGCAAAGCAAAACAATATTAGTTTCCTACATTGGAATAAGAAAATAAATTTCTTGTATTCAAATGTTCTGAATTTGGAGATGTAAATTTTTGTAAATAGATTGTTATAAGTTGGTATTTGTTTTATTGTTGTAGTTATTTACAGAAGGAAGGTTAATTGATGTGCAATCATTATTGAATGAAGTTTTGGATTTTTGTCCTAGTTTAAATAAAAATTCTGGCGTCCATTCAAATTCACAATTTCTAAAACTTTGCTCAAAACATAAAAAAATTGAAATTAGCAAACCGGTCCAAAGAACTCCACACCGCTCTTCACTGAATAGTCTGGGCATTCTATTTCAACAAATTACTAGAACTCACATTACAAACTGTAGCGTAGTAGCATGTTCGCAGCTGCAGGCGTCTGATCAATGAGCACGAGATAGGACGATAGATATGCCGACCTTTGGAGGGGACGTTGAGATGGCGGTTCCGAGTTCATAGATGTTGAGCTCGTTATAGGCTAAGAGCTGGTTGCAGGAAGCTGGCCAATCGAGAAGCAATATGATTTTTTTTTTAATGTTAGTACTCACAGAAAAATCATGCGCTGCTTGGGCAAAAGTTGTGCGTAAGTTTTGTATGGCCTTTTTTCGGAAAAAGCCATTATGGTATAGGTCAAGAATATGCGATCACCCAGTTTCTTCATTAAATTTCCACAGATGCTTCAAATCATGATAGAAACAGTATAGCACTCGAAAATTTTGCGCGGAAAAGATAATATTATAATAAAAGGTCCATAAGGTTATGGAGTATCACTTTTGGAAATTGTAAACTGATATAAACAATTTCTTTTTACACTTCAATAGTAACTGCACACTCATTTAACGTTTTAGTAATATCATTGTCACTTAATTTTCGGTAAAGTAATGAAAAAACGATTACTTTTCATGAATTTTACAGAGGAAATGTCAAAAATGAAACATTGGTGATTGTGTTGTGTTTATCCGAATCTCCCGAATCTTGGAGTTTATTGATATGCAACGTTGCCTATGTCTCCAAAAGGAAAAAGTACTGAAATTAAATGCGACATACATATCGAGCATATAAATAATAACTATTACAGCATGAAAAGACAATTTGTTAGATTTGATGGATATATACAGTATCGGAAACAATGTATCCGGAGTATAGACAAAAATCTACACGAGCAACAAGGAACGCAATGATATGATAATACCACATAAACAAGAGAGACGCACTGCTGTGCGCCCCTCCAGTTATCCCACCCGACGCATTAACTGACCACGTGGCAATGCAACACAGCGCACAGCTACTCGACTCAGTCTTGCCGAGCCGTGGTTGCGAAAACAAAAGACCGTGACAATTATTACCTTTTGAAACATGCCGCCTATTAACACAACCGCAGAGAAAGTACAGATCGTTAAGTGGTACTTTGGGGGTAATTCTGTACAAGATACTAGAAATCTATTCATAGTGGCTTTTGCAGATAGACCTGTACCTACGGAAGCGACTGTAAATTATTTATAAATTTCAGAATTTTGGGTGTGTGGCAGAAATAATTGTTTTTCCGTTAGGAATAAGTTTTTTGTTTTTATTGTCTTACAGAAATATCGTTTGCTTCTGTTTATGTTTAAGATTTTTTTTTTGTTTTCGCGGCCACTACGGCACCAAAGATATTTTGATCTACCTGTCGTCCGACAGATTGAATTAAATGGAAGATTCAGTTTAATTTGTTGAAATTATCGTCAATAATTCTTCTTCATTGCAGCGCACACATTCTCCCGACTGCTGCTGGTATGATACTGACGTCCTGAGCTGACCGCCCCTGACTCTCCTACCTCTGTGTCGTGACGTCGATATCTTTTTCTCGAACTCATCAAGAAGAAATTGTAATGCTCTCTCAACATATCTATTCTTTACGCTCTCATGAAACCATCATACCCAAGATAAATACTTTCCGATACTGTATGTATCAATAGTTTAAAATGCAATGAGAAAACAGCATCCAATCACTTTCTCACGTGAAAAAAAACACAACCTAACCTAACTCGGCTAACATTGCGTTCCAAGTAGAATGCAAACTTATCAACCTTACAAGGCGACGCTTCGCTTTGCTCGCGAACATTTCGATTCAACCAATTCCTTACGTAAAAAGAAGGAACACGACCTAACCTATTTTGAATATCCTTGTTATCCATGTTGGAAGCATGCTTATCAACCTCACAAAGTGACGCTTCGCTCCAATCAATTTTTTACGTAAAAAGAAGGATTACAACCAAACCTAATTTGACTGACATTGCTATCCAAGTTGAATGCAAGCCAATTAACTTTACGAAGCCTACACATTCTAATATTGAGGAAGCGAAATCACACTTTTGTTGAATTCAAAAGGCTATTATTCCGAAAATATATTTTTCCGCGCTTAAATTTCGATTGCTGAAGTGTTTTTATCGAGTTTTGAAGCACCTGTGCTAATTTCGAGAAAATTTCGCGAAAATCCGTATTGACTTGAAAAGTTGGCAACATGGCGTGTCCATAAAACACCAAGATACAAACTCAATGCAACCACCAATATTTAATTTTTGACATTTCATATGAAAAATTAAATGAAATGTAATCAGAGTTTCTTTATGACTTTATCGAACCTAATTGATTTTAATATTACTCAAACGTTAAATGAGTGTACAGTTACTATTTTAGTGTAAAAAGCTATTTTATGTAAGTTTGCAGTTTCCAAAAGGGGCATTCCATAACCTCTCTATTCTTGGACCTTCAGGGGCCCATATCTCCTAAAATTATCTTTTCCGCGCTGTATTTCCAATTGCCATACTGTTTTTATCATCTTCTGAAGCGCCTGTGAAAATTTCGTGAAGATACTGGGTGATATCATTTTATTTACCTTAACCAGCCACTATACCAATGTTATAACATGTTGGGAGTACTTTTGGCACCTACTTGGATATCAAAACAAGACTTGAAGTCGAACCTCACCTTCACGTGACATGAGGTGAACGGTCCGCGGCCGTGCGGTAAATGCGGACATTTGCTTTGGCACATGCGCGGCCACGACTTGACTAACGAGGCTCTGGCAAACACACCTGAATCCAAGCTGTGAGTGCCATGGCGACGGATGTATGACACTGGGGTTTCGAAACAAACGGTACCGCAACGGAGTCTCGGAAAAACAGGGCGAAATCTCGGAGTAATCAGCCTTAGACCTGTGCATGGGGCGCCACAGAGCCGGACCATCCCCTTCCCCCCCCACTCACTCGGGGGTACAAATGACCATGAGACGAAACACCGAATGGGAATGAGGACAACTCTTAGCCCAGTCGGTTTCTTTCAGGACACTGAAGAGGTTATGATTCCAAGCGTTCTCCGAGATCGAAAGAGGACTCTTCAGGGTGCTGAACAAACGACAGATGAACCTCCAGCACCGCAAGGTAGCCACGGCAGGAAGGAATTCGAAGCGGTACTCGATCGGGAATCTGGTAAGATACAATGAGCCGGAGGGCGCAAGGGTCGTTGGAGGCCATAGGCTGACAAGCCTACAGGGTGGAGGTTTTAGTGGGGGAACCTGTATCAGGGAGTCCCACACTACGGTGAGGTGTTGTTTGTAATGGATTTCCTCCACCTCCCCAAAAAAAATTACTGTGACTGGGCTCCTAACAGGACACAATCACCTGAACAGGCACATGGAGCTCATCGGGATCACAGATGATCCCAGATGCAGTTGGTGTCTGGAAGATGACGAGACATCGTCGCACATCCTCACTGAGTTCACCGCTTTGGTGCATCAGAGGGAGATCAACCTTGGGAACATAATTCTGAACCCAGAAGACGTCAAGGAAATTCAGCTGAGGAAATTGCTGAAATTCTTCAAAGAATTTGGCATGCCCAGCTGATCCTCAGAGCAAGTGAGCCACAATGGATCCAAATAGAGATGCCTACGTGCACGAGTTTCTCCGGAACTGGCCCACCTTGTACGAAGAAGAAGAAGATGCTCGGTCCTGATAGTTATAGTAACTAGAGTAGGAGTGGTGTCGGATTCGAAAGACTGGACGGGGTTGCCGTTTTAAACAGAACGTCACTGCATCCTCTGTTATATTCTTTCTTGGAACGTTATTTCACAATGACATTCTTACGAACAAGAATAAACAGCCATTGCCTATTTGTCTCGAGTCCGGACGACATGTAAGTTCTCTGAGGAGGTATCATACGAATCGAGGGTTTCCGAGAATGACCAAGAAGAGATCGTCAGGAATGTTTTAGTCGTCGATGACCTTCATAAGAAGAAGCGGACGCGAGCGAAGGTCAAGTTGAGTTTTCATTCATAATTAGGTTAATCAATAGAGATGTTCTGCTCTATTGATTCTGTGACAAAAATACAGTAGGGTTTTAGAAAGTTACATTCAACCACTCAAGCCGTAACAGACATTATTCTTATAGTAGCAAAAAATAAAGATATGGGTATAGTAACCAGAGCTATGTTAGGCGACCTTTCGAAAGTTTTCGATAGCGTATGCCACGACATGCTCCTAAATAAGTTAGAAGAATATGGGATAAGAAGTTCAGCAATAAACTTGTTAAAGTCACTCTCAACTGGTAGGAGGAATATATTGTCTACAACAACACTACATCTGATATACAGGTAATCAAACATGGGGTTCCACAAGGATCGGTGTTGGGTCCTCTGCTGTTCATTTTATACATAAATGATTTACCATTATATGTTGACATTGCGATTACTTTTCTTTATGCAGACGACGCCTCTTTTATAATTGAATCAAGTAATACAGGTAGACTAGAAGAGTAATCAAAAGAAACTCAAGGAAAATTTGAACAATACTTCAATGCAAATGTATTGTGTTTGAATAATAATAAAACTAAAATCATAGATTTTAACAAAAGGACGAATGATGATAACGAAAAGAATGTGCGTTTACTAGGATTTCATATAGACAGCAATCTCAGCTGGAAAACACAAATTACAGAAATAAAAAAGAAACTGTCCAAAGGTCGCTTTGCCCTGAGGAGGATGAGAAGCGTGGTAAGCAAAGATGTACTCAGAATTGCATATTTCGGTCTTATACAATGCCATTTGCAATATGGGATATTTTTATGGGGATCAGTATCAGCAGCAAATGATGTTTTTATATCCAAAAAAAAAAAAACAGAGAGATGGTTCGAGCTAATTTCATAGATCATGCGAAAGCTTTATTCATTGATTCAGAGATTCTCACGGTACCATGTCTATATATACTTGAAGCTATCTTATACGTACATATAAATAAAGATAAATACACTACCGGGGCACTTATTCGTGATTACAATACTAAAAGCAAAGAGGTCAGTAGAACAGCAAAAACAAAATTAGTAAATACTGAAAAATAAACCGAAGTATTATATGGCAAAATATATAATACGCTTCCAAAAGAATGGGAAAACTATAAAAAAAAATAAAAAATTTGTGGTGAAGCAGGCTCTTTTGAGCCAAGCATTTCACTCGATAAATGAGGTTTTTGATGCAGTCTGGCCAGTTGATCGAAGGCAGAAGGCACTAAGGAAATTGTTTCAATTTTAAATGTGTTTAATATATTTTTAGGTTTAATATATTTTTAGATTACTTAGCTATATTTGTAATGTGATTTGTATACCTTTTCTATTTTTATGACGTGTCTTAACAAATTATGTGTGTTTGTTTTCAAGTGTACATAGAATTGTAACATAAAGACCAACCAATTCTTATCTTATATTATCTTACTACTAGGAAACCGACTGAGCAATCATACAAAAGACGGTCCGTAGTTGAATCCTGTTATGTTACCTACTCCCAACTGTCATTGCTGAATTTGTTATGATTATTTAGAAGCATATTTTAATTTTTCATCGTTTTTGACTTGTAACTTGAAAACTCATGAACTCGATCGGATTATTAGTAACGGAGAAATACTGGAGAAACCGCAAAAAATCAGCTGTTTTGAAAAAATTTATAACTCCGCCACTTTTTAAGTTGTAGTGGAGAATTTCCTCGACAGAGTAGTGATAAATATGTTCTTCATGTGTGAAAAACTAAGGCGGTGTCGGATAATTAGTTTTGGCGTAATTGCAATCTGAATTTTTTTTTGGCCTTTTATTGCACCAGACCTGGATGCGTCGGAAGAGAGAGAACAAGTATAGTACTACAAAATTTATATTTTCATTTTGCGTTCAAAAGCTGCAAAACGGGTGAAAAATACTTGCAAACATAATCGAAAATGGGCGAGTTCATGAAAGCGGCTCAGTAGTGGGGGTACAGAAGCAGTCGCGGGGTAGCTTATGTATAGTAATGCAAGCGCACTGCGTCTGTTACGAATCTGCTGCTCTACTCCCACTCCCGAACTGGTTTTCATTTTGTAGTACTATACTTCAACTCTCAAAATCTTTTAGAAAAACTGAAATCGGACTACCTATGACGCATCCAGCTCCGCTGCAACAAAGTGCATGGAAAGAATCAAATCGCAATTATGCCAAAACTAATGATCCAACAGTGCTTGTATAGTACATATGAATCACTACTATGTCGTGGAGAGCCTGTTTCAGAACCTGAAAAATGGTGGTGTTATGATTTTTTTTCAAAACGCAAATTTTTTCCGGTTTTTCCGGTATTTTTCCTTCACTACTGATTCGGTCGAGTTGTGCTAGGGCCCAATTTCCTTGCTTTTTTTTTCTTCTCTACAATTCGTCCTTTGAAAGAATCGAGATTGGTTCATTAGTTTTCAAGTTACGAGTCAAAAACGATAAAAAATAAAAAATACTTTTAAATGTATAGAACAAATTTAGCAATGACAGTTGGGAATAGGAAACATAACAGGATATAACCACCGTCTTTCGTATGATGGCACAGTCGGTTTCCTGGTAGTACTTTTATCACGAAAAAATCTCTATTAATTTCTTTTCTATAGAACCTGTGAAACAAATCAAATATTTGGGCGTGATCATTGATTGTCACATGAGATGGGACTCGCACATAATGTATGTCGTAAAAAAGTTGAGAAGTATATTGTATAAATTCAAAAAGCTCAAAGACAACATACCTTTCAATCAAATGAAAACGTTGTTGGTAGAGAGTCATATCCGCTATGGAATCCTGGCATGGGGTGGAGCACTGAAAACTCATCTGAATCCGTTGGAAGTACTCCAGAGAAGATTCATAAAATTGATATTTTCCAAAAATTCCAGATACTCTTCTGACCAACTTTATTCTGAATCTAAAGTCTTGGACGTGAGACAATTACACTTCTTCATCACCTGCCTAAGACATCACGACACGAAGCGTCTCAACCAATTACCTACCCACAATTACAATACACGAAAAAAAAATCATTACATACCTCCATTAATGGTCAAAGCCACAACACAGAGGATGTTTCTCTTCTTAGCACCCAAGTTATACCATAGCATTCCTGATGAACTGAAATGTATAAATATCAAAAGAAAATTTAAACAACAATTGAGAGAGTTCATAAATGGAAATCCAAGAAATATGATTCGTTCTTTTTTTGAAGACTAAAAAAAAAAAATTTTGAAAACCTATTTTAATAAATAATATAAAAATATGTTTATTTATAATATTATATTGATTCACAACGAACTTTCTATATTTATAATATGTATATGTGTGTATAGGTGAGTGACTGATTGTGTCATTTCATTATCACTACTTTATACAATTTTTTTTATATAATTTCGCTTAACTGTTTTATACACCATACTATATTGTTCTTAAGTTTCTATTGTTTACTTTTATGTCTATTTCTGACTTTGACCCATTTTATCTATGTACTGTACCCAGCTCACAAATCTGCTTTTTTATAATTTTATTCTGAATCATAATGAACATTTTAACTTTATTATATGTATATGCGTGTATAGGTGTGTGACTGATTGTTTTGTCTGTTTTGTTTTATTCACTTTTACATACTACTGTTATTCATTATTTAAAAATTTCATACTTCTGCTTAGATATCATTTTTATACCATTTTTTTATTGTTTGAATAATTGTGAAACAAGTGCTTTATCACTCATCACTCTTCTTTCTTTACTCACGATATTTTTTAGCACATATTCTTGTATATTTAATCTAACTTACGTGAATAAAGCTTAATATTATTATTATTATTATTAATTGGTCTAAATAGAGATAGAGTATATTCCAGCGGTGAGTTTGAATTGATTCACTGAGTTGTCAGAATATATTATTTTGTGTATTGCAAATGTACGAACAATAATAATTACAGTATCATAAATGCCTTGAACCGCAGATTAGTAACAATATCAATTTTAAAACGGTTCGACCATACTATTTTGATATAACTCATATGAATAACTATTGATTTGAAAAGAGTGTGGGAGAGAAAACTGGATTCCATGAAATGAACTCTCACCCTTGATGTTCTTCAGAAAAACAAATTTCCAATAAAGTTAATGGTCCCGCTTCAAAGAGTGCCAACCAAACAGCGAAATTATTTTGACAAAAAAGCGTCCATTAAAATATACTGAAAACCCTCGTTATATCCCAATCGGATCATTATCCGAAAAAACAAAGAGTAAAAATTGTTGAACATAAATCTCAGGAGCACAACCTGAGAGACTGTCGAAAACATCAGAGGCTATAATTATGTATTACTCTCTCTAGCATGAAACAGGTAATTTGACTCCGAAGGCATTTACAGGTAGAAACTATGTCGCTACTTGTTTCGAACTCTCTGTTATTTAATTGGCTGCGACTTTGATACGTTCCCAACATAAATGGAAAGTTCCAATTCGTCTTTGTGAAAAAAGACAATAAAAGTTCCGCCATAATTGCTTTATAATTGCAGAATATGTGCTTCACTTCGTTGGGACCAGTTGGGCTGCAGTAACTATTAGTTTTTGATTCTGTCCGTTTCATTTCAGTACTTGCGTCGAATACTTTTCATAGAGATGATTGTTATATGGAACATTTCTCATTTCTGGAAAAAATGCGTGTTCTTCCATTATATTCACTGAAACTGTACAGCATGAAAATTCTCCACTACCATCATTATCATAAAAATAATTCACTTAATTTCCTATGTTTGTCATTGTTAAAAACCACAGTCAATATTTAACTTTTGTGATACGATTTTGAGATTGTAATGCTGGTATCTGTCGTAAACATTTTTATTTAGAGACAACTGCAGTATTCAACTCCTTTCCGTTGTTTATTTGAACATCACTCATCACAAAAAAGAGTATATTGGAGCGACGCGGTAACGAAAATTTATCATCATCGAAAATCAACCCAAATAAGCAGACAACAAATGTAACAATAATTTCAACCTTAAATCCAAGTCAAGAAACTGCCTGGCAAATAATCGACCAAAGAGCCACTTAACTACAATCCAAATCAAATCACATTTCCAATACAGGACATAGCAGCAAGGGGGCCAACATCAGGTAACTCCACTCACAGTAGCCATTGAACACCTACTCCAGGATTTTCGTGAGTGCACGAACTGAATTTACAAAAGGTATTTCATGAGCAAAAACAAAATACAATGATACGTTTCGAACTAGACATTTTATGGTTCTTTTCAATAATCACAGTGGTGAACTTTCTTCCGTACTCATGATCATAATATAAATATAACCTCTAAATATTCGCTGATTGCGCATGAGCAAACATTTGATGTTTTGAATTTTGTTTGTTTCAATTACATTAATCATAAGGTAGATATCGTAGGTATAGGTATTTGAAGTATTTGAAAATTTATTTTAATAAAAAGATAAAACAATCATTTAACTATTTTCTGGACTCCATTTGATCACATTACAAGCTATATTTCCATGAAACAGTAAATTGACTTCAAGCAAAACAACTAGATGGCGCAACTGCAATCCTCCTGAGGTTTTGAAACGATCCGTTCTACTTAGGCGTACCGACTGAGCTGGGAAAGGTATAATAATAGAGAGATAAATGGTATGAATGGTATATTGAAAAAGGGTAAGAATGTCATAGCCGGAGTTTATTGTTGTGATGAGTTTTTGAAAAGCACAAGAAGAAATGTATGCTAATTATACATAAAACAAAATTATAATACAAATCATCATCATAACAATATATATATATATATATATATATTATTATTCCCTTTTTGAATATGAGTGTTCCTATTGATATTATTTCATTTTCTCAATATTTTTCAATATTCTGATTATATTATTATTTTATTATATTTTAGAAATTCCATGCTTGAATATCAATTGGTGCTGGGACTTCCTTTCTGATAAGTTTTCCATAAAAATCTTCGGGAGGTATTTGATTGATTGGGCATTCAAAAAATATATGATCTAATGTTTCTTCCCTACCACATTCACATTTTGTATTATTTTATTCCTATTCTGAATAAATGTTGATTGATGTTACAATGTCCCGTTTTCATACTTATAATGGTCGTTAGGTTCATATATGTGTATCTTTTATACCACGTCTTAGTAGGATATTTTCCATATGTTTACCATATGTTATCCCTTTCCCATGTTTTATAGTATTGATTTGGTATTTTATTTTTTATTATGGGTTTGATGGAGTTTTTATCTATTTTCAATGTTCATCGGTATATTCGATGTAGTTCCAATTTCAGTTAAGTTATCTGCTTGCTCGTTCCTCATTATATTGGAAAGCGTCCCCCGACCATTACGATTTTTTATCTATAGCACTTTTCGAATCCGTTGATATAAATTTTATTTCAAAATTTGTCTAAACAAACCATTATTCCTTCAGGCACTTTGGTATATATCTCAAAAATACAGGGTGTTTGGAGTGGGAAATTCATCTCATATTCAGATTCTACGTTGAATTCTGATCATTTATATAGATTTCAGATTTGGTTACGTCCTTGTTGAGTAATTGCACTTTTTTTAAATCTACGGTTTTGAAGAAGACCATTTTTGAAGGTACGTTATACACAAATCCTTTCTGTACCATTATAGGAAAAATCCTCAGAAATGGATCAGACAACATGAAAATTAATCGAAAAATACTGGCTGTTCAGAATAATGGTTGCAGTTTTGAATTTTTTCATGGGGTTCAGTGACTGAAAGAGGTGTATTCAGGTAGAAATCATCAATAACAGTGTCATATAACTTGATGTATCAATTCATAGGAATGGTACCTAGATATAAGTCATGAGAATTGAGAGAATGAAACAGGGTTTCGAAACACTTTTTGAGAACCGCCTGTGTATTCAGAATATTATATTGGATCTTATGTTCGTTGAAACATGATAATATAGTAGTCATATTAATTCTTAAACTGGTCTTTCAGTTCATCGATGATAGATTATTATGGAAATAGGACCCATTGAAATCAATTTAGGGACATCCTGGGATTATTAGATTATGCTGTGCCATATTATCCAACAGCGTAGGTATGTGTTCATGTTAATTAATACACAATGTACACAATGATTCGATTATCACTATCAACTGCAACACAGAAATATATTACCGGGAAAACATTCGTAGTCCTGGTTGGATGATCTCAAAATATTCCATCGATGTAATACAAATTATTCATTCAACACTATCTAAATAATGTTTGAAAGACATTTTGTGTGATTATGTTTTCTGGCTGAGAAACTCCACACAACCTGAAAAAAAATTATAATTTTTTTTTAAAGACAATCTTTTATTTATACAAATTCATTAAAAAAGAAAAATTATTTCTTTCATTGTTTGATCTAGGTTATTCAAAATCTTGCCGCGGAAGATTACCTATTTTGTATTTGCGGCAAGCTTTTGAATCTGTTACAGAATAATCTAGATCAAACAATGGAATAAATTATTTTTTCCTTCTTATTGCATTTGTATACATAAAAATATGTCTTCATTTTTTTTATAATTTTTATTTTTAATTTCTTGTTTTTTTTTATCAACGATTAATAAAAGCTTGTTTTTTTTGTCATTTATATTTTATTTATCAGTATTCATGATGTTGAATAACTAGTTTAGTGTTTGCTATCTAATTAATTTTTGAATGGAAAAATCATAATCTCCGACCCCGGAAACACCTAGATACCAATTTTGAATAAAATCGGACCATAATCATGAAAATTGTCCGCCATATTGAAGCCGCCATTTTGTTTTTTCCTTACAAATTCAATAATGCATTGTCACCGGAATTATGTACACCTGCCAAATTTCAAATCAATTGGATGATTAGACAGACACCGGGACAAGTGAAACTTAAAGAAAGCTTGTAAAAAAAATCTTCCACCCCAAAAACCCACACATACTGATTTTGAATAGAATCGGACCATAATCACAAAACTCGTCTGCCATTTTGGTATCGCCATGTTAAATTTTGGAATTTTGACAAAAAAATCATAATCTCCGACCCTGAAAAACTCTAGATACCAATTTTGAATAAAATCGGACCATAATCATAAAAATTGTCCGCCATTTTGTTTTTTCCTGACAAATTTGATAATGCATTGTCATCGGAATTATGTACACCTGCCAAATTTCAAATCAATCAGACAATTAGACAGAGACCGGCACAGGTGAAACTAAATAAAAACTTGTAAAAAAAATCTTTAACCCCAAAAACCCACACATACCAATTTTGAATAGAATCGGACCATACTCACAAAACTCGTCCGCCATTTTGGAGCCGCCATGTTGAATTTTGGAATTTCGATAAAAAATTCATAATCTCCGACCCCGAAAATTCCTAGATACCAATTTTTAATAGAATCGGACCATAATCATAAAAATTGTCCGCTATAATAGAGCCGCCATTTTGTTATTCCCTAACGAATTCAATAATGCATTGTCACCGGAATTATGTAGATCTGTCAAATTTCAAATGAATCGGACAATTAGACAGAGACCGGGAGAGGTGAAACTAAATAAAAGCTTGTAAAAAAAATCTGAATCCCACACATACCAATTTTGAATAAAATCGGACCATAATCACAAAACTCGTCCGCAATTTTGGAGCCACCATGTTGAATTTTCGAATATCACAATCATAATCTCCGTTTCCGAAAACCCGTGGATACCAATTTTGAATAGAATCGGACCATAATCACAAAAATTGTAAGCCATATTGGAGCCGCCATTTTTTTTTCCTAAAAAAATTATAATGCATTGTTACCGGAATTATGTACATCTGCCAAATTTCAAATCAATCGGACGATTAGAATTGGGTCAAATTTAACATGCAAGATTTGATTACAGACAGACAGACAGACGGACGGACGGTCGGACGGACGGACGGACGGACGGACGGACGGACGGACGGACGGACGGACGGAGGACGGACGGACGGACGGACGGACGGACGGACAGACAGACAGACAGACAACGGGACAGGTGAAACTAATAAAAGCCTGTAATTGTAAATAAAAAGGTCGAATCAATCTGAAAATATATTGGTATAGAAGAACAATTTTCTTGTTTCGAAATCAAAAATACTAATAAGTAATTGTAATATTCTACATTGTTCCTAGTTCCCAAAATGCAGAAAAATTAGAATACATAAGTGAATCTACACCCTCGATTTGTGAGTATATCGGTAGAGAAACAGAGAGAAAAATTTTCTGAAAGGATTTTAGGCTAGTATTTGAAGAATCTAAATGAGAGCAATATAGACAAAATATCGGTAATATTTTTCAATTAAGTTCCTCGATATTTACAGTATTATGTGGTGATGTTTATGTTGGTAATGGATACTATAGCTTTATGGTAACTGAAATACGAAACGTGCGATCTTGACTCTATAGATAGATATGCTTTATTTTCTAAAATCGTAACATGTTGTTGTCCAAATCAAAATCACCTCAATTGGTACGCCCCATATATACTCATTGCTTGTAAGTGTTGAGAAAAGTTGATAGTCAAAATAAAATCAATTAACGCTGACCAACAACATGTATTGAAATTTGTAAAAAACAATCACAGTTTATATCTTAGACAATGGAAGGACTAGAATTGATATGCAAAGTATTCCTCTAAGGTACAAAAACACTTCCATATCATTCATGCTTGTAATTTCCTTGGATAAATGATTGTATATCTGCTTACTTCTGTTAATCAAAGTTTCTTTCGTCAGGGAAGAAGTATGAATCAGTACAGCGAGTTTTCTCTCCTGACGAGTAGACCTCTCTACAATGGAGATAGTGAACCTTTCTCTGTATTTATGTAGCAGACAGGTAGTCTCTAGAATGAAGATTTTGATTAGCGCTAGTATTTTGTGTTCAGAAAAAATCGGGTGGCACGATTCTCACATCTTAACTTTGAATATGAGTCTCAGGTTTCTGTAACACGAATATACTTTACCAATTGTAGGTTGCAGTGGTTTCTGGCGTAGCAAGGGCATGTCGTAGAGAAAAGTTATGGAAATTGAAAACCGATAATTTAGAGGATTTGAATTCGGCTTTACTGGTGAAATCAGGTAACACCAAAACAAAAAAGTCAAGAACGTTAGTAGGAGATTTAAGCCGGTTCTGGCTCTCCCCCCACCACTATGACGTCACGTGTGACCTTGAATGGTTGCAGGTGTGCAATGTGTGTGTGTTTGACCTTGAGATTTGACTTTGAGATTTGTCATTGAGTTTTGATATTGGGTTTGGTCGACTTTGAGATTCGATTTGACCTTGAATATGACCTTGAGATTCATAACATTAAGTTTTGACTTCGAGATTTGACCTTGAGTTTTGATGTTGGGATTGTTTCGGCAACCAAAAGATTTGATCTCGATGTTTGTTTGACCTTGACTGAAGCTGTGGTGTAGGCATACATATTATGTGTGATCATGACCTTCATGAATCCTTGCACTCTCCAAGCGAGGAGGGCATTCATCCTGTGAGAGAGCTAAGAGTGAACTGCGAGTATTGATGAGTGTGTTGATGCTCAAGTGCGTAATGACCTTCACAGTCCCATCTACTGGAAATGGAGTGGGGATGCCTCTTATAAAAATGTGTGGAGTGTTGATGAAAAATCAGATGTTAGATAATATCATCAGAGTGAATACAGAGTACGAGAAGTTTCTCAATTCAGTGAGTGTATTTTTTATAAGGTGAAATAATCTATATTTTTTCATACAGTCTATGTCTTTTCTTCCAAAAGTTGTAGATTTGAAGAGAATCAATTCTTCAATAATTGAAAAGAGGGTGGGAGCTTTTGAACAAAGACCAATATCATCATTACCCATCGGTAAAGCTTTCAACATACTTGGTATGACGATTTGTATAACCCGATATGGGAGATCTATTCTAATGACATTACGTGATGATAATGATACTTTATTCAAATCATGGTTGTCAAAAAGTATTTCGGATGAATTCAATGCGGACGATGTCAGTTGCATAAATGCTTCAGATTTCAAATATACAATAACATATTTGGGTCAGAGTCCACAAGTAGCAGGGAGTTTGAGAACTCGTCCTCTAGTAGAATTCAACTACATTAAATGATAATATTGTTTATATGTTAATAGTTAGGATATAGTGATTTTATGTTGAATATAGATATTTCTCCATTAAAAAATAACATTCAGTGTAGAAGTACTATATTTGGAGCATCACATTTTCTCATGTAAGTAAAATTATTTGAATATCAATGGAATATATTAACAATTCTTTTTTTCGTTTCAGTTTTCAATATGTGGATGCATTACTCGAGTCAATGTTGGACGGAAGCCGTGGACATCAATACAGCCATCGAGAGATTGAACTCCTACTTGAATGCTTTGAGTCAAGATGTCCTCCATGCTACAGTCTATGATTTGAATGTTTGCTTCGATGAAGATGAAATCCAAAGATGTGCACATTTATCCGAGAAGTACGTCAAGGGTACAATACTTTGTGAGGAATTCAACCGAGGAGCCTTAAACTTGCAAATTCTTAAGAAATGATCAAATTGGATCTGGAAGGATTTCTCCACACCCTTTTACCATTCCTACCTGATGACATCATCGAGAAATATCAACTATATGATGAATATGATGATGAATATGATCATGTAGATATTTGATATGAAATAAAACATATATTTACAAAATCTTGTTTATTTATTTTTTCATTACACATAAACATTATTGATATACTTAAAAATATTCAGATATAGTACAAAAATAAAATATTGATTATTTCAAAGTGAATTACGAACAGAGCCATCCAATGCATTGTAAGTCAAGAAGGTGTCGTGTATAATGAGTGCATAGACTTTGGTGTTGGCTGGAAATTTAGTTTTTCTTGTTTCGAACTCCAGCTTGATATCCACTGTAGATGATTTTGTAGCATTCGGTTGATGTAAACAATCAATGATGAACAGGGGATTCTGTTGAAATGCTTCAAGGTCCATAAGAGGCTCACTCATATCTTTGTCATAATAACTACGTTGGAAGTCCTCATGGGAAATTTGGAAGTCCTCATATGCATAGATGCTGATAGCTCGGATGTTATTAATGTCTGCATTTATGAATTTTGTCATATCCTGTGTTCTGTTTTCGGATGCAGTGGTACTTTGAAAACCAATAATTATGAAGCGAGGTGTTTCCAAAGTGTTGGTCGTTTTATTGCCCATATGTCTGAAGATGTGCTACGCAATGAGGGTAATTCATAAAGATCCCACATACGATAAGCCAACTTGATTTTTGAATTCAGACCACTCTTATTTATTCTACTGAATAATTTGAGCTTCTGCTTGTCATCGGGTACAACATGTTTTATTTTCCATTCAATCTTTGTAATTTCCAAAGAGGCATCAACGTCTCCAATATATGAATTCTTGAATGAACGAGCTATAATCAAAATCAGTTCTTGTTTTGCATTCAGAATGCTCTTCTTATAATCCTCGGCAAAACCCATCAAATATTTGAGAGGAAGTTTTCCACTGAATAAATGACTGGGTGCATCAATGATGTGTTGTTTTGTGTCGGAAAGTCCCCATCCAGTTGTCAAAAGCATGTGAGAGTGTGATTGACCAAATGAAACCATATTCTTCATTGTGGATGTTATACCTGGTTTTCGAACAACGGCAACTTGCTCACCACCCATTTCATAGCGGATCTCATCAAAGAGGAATGCCAAAGCATTGTTGGAAAGATAGCATACTTTGTTCACTTCTTTGGAATGAATTTTCCCTCAATGTAAATGAAACTGTCGGCAATGTCCAGTATTACATCTTGATTGTTGATTGCAATTCGGATTTCATCTGAATTCTTGAACAATGGTGATCCGTACGGCTTATAGGTATGCTCGTGCAGGCTTATGAGAGAATGATCGACCACTGGTTCATTGAAAATATTCAACTTGTCACTGTTTGCTTCGAGTACCATTTTATTGTCGAATTCGGAGTCCAATTGAGTTTAGAAAATTAAGATCTCTCGCTGACAATGTATGTCTTTGTCGTTCAGCAAACACTTGTGGAATGACCTTCTTCCTGGCAAAGCTTTTCTTTTGATGATATTTGATGAATGACGATCTTTGTTTGGTGAAAATATTTCGTATTCACTGTTTTGTCGTTTGTTGTAGCAAAAACCCATTACATTCGTTATTGTAATTTCTTCAATTCCAATATGACAACTATTTCTTCCACACTACCGAAATCAATGAGATTATTTCGATGATCCAATATGCGCAGAGTAATGTTGTCGATGAACTGACGTCCTTCCGGGCTGATGGGCATATAAATAATGTTGTTTGGCTCTTTGTTATATTATAACCCGGCTCAACATCAACATCAAATGAAAAAGAATATGATTCTCTTCTTCATTTATGTATGATCCTGAAATGATATTGCAATCCAATCGAATGAGTCTCACGGGTACAATATTCACAGGAGATGTAGATTCATGCATGCGATTTGCACTGAATTCTTTCTTCTCGAATCCCAACAGGGATGCTATTGAGTTTTCATGTTTCAGGTTCACCACATACTTTGATTGCATCATACATTTGAATGTATTATTGTTTGCTCGGAGGCTGAACAATTCATCCAATGTGGTGTCATCATGTTTCACGCCATGAAATACATGGAATTCAAGTTCTCGTTGGATAACAGCATTTATTTCTTCTATCTCATATGCGCCACTTGGTATTTTTATAACACGTTTAGAACTGACTGTGGAGGCTTTATTTGCGGGAATGAAGAAAGTGATCAAGTTGTTTGTTTCCGTGACATTGTGAATTGTGTTGCATCCATAGAATCCCAAAAGCCCCAATCCATAACGGCTATTCTTATCCAGCTCAATGGGTGGGTAGAAGTCTGCACTCAAGACACTGGTTCCAACAGCTTGTAGCTCGAACTTTCGTGACATGACTGAATGCATTCATATGATAACAAATCATTTTATTGTTGTTCACAACACATGTGATATAATTTTCTTCGTTTCCTCGGTGGCATTGTGTGTCCCAATTCAACTTGATTGTTATTGGCGCCAATATACGAATATACTCTGCAACAGAACTTGACTGCAATTTCCCCAGAATGGAATTCCATACCGTAAGTTTTTCCATAGTATTCCGATTTTTATCCGAACCAGTGAAAAATATATTTTTACCGACGCCACTGGTGTTTTTATTGCTGGATAAAAGGTTACTGCTGAAAAATGACTGCCAACTTCACAACGGTATAGTTGCGTAGCCAGCCTAACCTTCATTATTGGATTTTTGTACAGCACCTGTGATTTTCTCAACATGTTACTCAAATGGACACCCTCCAATTCCTGATTATGTTCCATTATCTATGGGAGCACTCATGAACATATCTCCCGTTATCATTGAAGATGAATTCTGAATAGGCGAGATCACAAACTCACAAATTTGCTTCATATGTGCTTAAACTTGGAATATTATGTATGCATAGTTTTTCCTAGAAGATATCGTGCAATATTCGAATAAATGCTATTATAATACCCTCAAATTCAGTGAGACATCCAAACACAGCATTATTACCGCTTTTTTTGACGTCATAAGTTCATTGATTTGGCATTTTCCCGAGTTGCCAGTGCCACTATTTTGCGGAACTTCTGAGGAAATATTATCCTGTTTCATCCTATGAATGAAACAGAACTTGTGTCAGCATGTGTTATATTGAAATGGAGACTTCGTATTCGATAGCTGTTCTTGATTTGGTGATTCTTGAATAAATGTATGTATACCAAGTGCCATGTCATTATTTTTTCGGCCTGCTCACTTTGTAAAGAAATATTTTGAATAACGCTTGGCAACGCTGTAATTCCTTGCACTGTCGGCGATCGGCGAGTTGCCAGTCTCACTATTTGGAGGAATTTCTGAGGAAATGTTATTCTATTTCATCCCATGAATGAAACAGAACTTGTCAGCATGTGATATATTGAAATGAAGACTTCTCATTTGATAGCTGTTCTTGATCTAGTTATTCTTGAATAATATGTATGTATACCGGCCTGCCCACATTGTAAGGAAATATTATGAATAACGCTTGGCAACTGTGAAATTATCTTACGCCCTCCGGCGACCTGTACTTGTTACGTCACATCCTGGCGCGATTTCCGCAGTGTTCAATCAGAAACATTTTTCTGATTAAAGAAAAAACTACATCGAAAAAAAAATTAAAAGAAGTGCAATTACTTTTCTTATCGTTCTGGACATCATGGAATTTTTTCCAGAAATTAGTGATCTCGCCTATTATCAGTTCAATAGAAAACCCCAAAATGCAATCAATATTATGCAGGGTTAATGTAATGTCTTCTATACGCTGGAAGCTCATATTCGTTAAGCATATATATTTTTTATGACTCAATAACATTATTTTTTAAATTTAATTTCAATCCTTATTGAAAAAAGAACAACTTAAGTTTCTCCGAAAAATTTAAACCTCTACCAGGTAGTCATCAGTGAATACTCAGTGCCATACTTTCTTGTAGTTGTGAAGACCCCCACCTACTCATTGAGCGAATTATCTGCTATTGAAAGATAAACGTGAGGCACTATTTCCTATCGTTCAACGTCCTTTTTGTTCTCATAGATTTTCACATACTTTTTTCTATTTTCAATCAAGTATATTTCGCTTTTCAATGTAGGTCTACATTCATTTCATACAACCATCATGTGATGAAGTGATGAAAGTTTTTTCTTCGACAGTGCATGAAACCATTCTGTAATTTCACGCAACAATTTCCTCCATATTTCACATTGTTTTCTCCCGGAGCGGAAGGCCGCCAGAAAAATAAATGAACTTGCCGGATATATTCGCCCGTTCTTCATCTATCTTAATGCAATTTGATAGGCGAAATAATGTAATACTATTTTGAGATGATTCCGCTCAACGTTGTAGTGAAAAGTATCACTTTTCATTCTATTATGACAGATCCCTTCACTGTTTCAATTTACGTGTTAGGAAAACTCCTGTGGTTTCATATTTCCTTCCGGGGCAAACGAAAATTGCTTTTTCATTCCCCCATAAATTAAGAATCAAGAAATATTTTTCATTTCGACCATACCTCACGTCATTCAATAGAAGAATGACTCTTGGTATGTGTAAAAAACAGAATGAATTCAGTCGTTGGAAATTAAGTTTGGATAATAAATCTGAGTATTTTAGGTCTTGCAAAGAAATAAGTTTGCTGAGAGATTTTTTTTTGGGGTAATATATCACAAGTGCTAGTGATTTGTTGCTCATAAATTTCACACATATTTGAGAATGAGAATGGATTTGTGTATTGTTATTTGATAAAACCATGGCCGTGGTATGAACTTTGTTAATATGGGCCGGAATTTTATAATGGTAAATTGCTTGAGTAAAAATATTCAAATCAAAGCGACTGTATCTTTTAACTATAATTATATTTGATGGAAATGTTACCCGAATGGCAATTGAAATAAAATAAAAGTTCCAAGAATTTTGCTCTATTTTGATTTTCGATTGAAAAAATCACTATAATGCCATCCGTTCAAAATTCGAAGATATCAGTTCCAGATACCTACCGCTTTCATTTTCACAAGCTTTCATTTAGTTTCACTTGTTCGTTTTTTTTTTTTTTTTTGGCATGAGGGTGCAATGCACATTCAGCCAGTCTCTTTCTGTTATTTGTCCTTGCACAATTATATCTTGTCATTGTTCCAAGAATTATGCTTTATTTTAATTTTCGATAGAAAAAATCACTATAACGCCAACCGTTTAAAATTCGAAAATATCAGTTCCAGATAGCTACCGCTTTCATTTTCACAAGCTTATATTGAGTTTCATTAGTTCGTTTTTTTTGTTATGTTTTGGCATAAGGGTGCAATGCCCATTCAGCCAGTCTCTTTCTATTATTTGTCCTTACACAGTACTATGTTGTCATTGTTCCAAGAATTATGCTTTATTTTAATTTTCGATAGAGAAAATCACTATAATTCCACCCGTTCAGAATTCGAAGATATCATGTTGAAAAGGGAAACATTCTCAATTGAGAATGTTTCCCTTTTCAACATGAATACCCCACAAGAGGTTATCTTGACGATGGAAGATAGTGACTAAAGTTTATCTTTCAGTCGCAGATGATTCCACATCTGATTTTATGAACATCCTGTTTATATTTTCAACAAATCAGTCGAAGATATCAGTTCCAGGTACCTACCACTTTCATTTTTACAAGCTTTTATTTAGTTTCACTTGTTCGTTTTTTTTTGTTTTGTTTTGGCATAAGGGAGCAATGCCCATTCAGCCAGTCTCTTTCTGTTATTTGTCCTTGCACAATACTATGTTGTTATTGTTCCAAGAATCATGCTTTATTTTCAACCGACGAAACCAAAAAGGAGGAGGTTCTCTATTCGACCCGTATATTTTATGTTTTTCCATCATATTTTTTTATGTATGATCACGCATAACTTTTTACTGAGGCGTCCGATTCCAATCATTCTTTTTTCAGTGGATAGGGTGTACTTCGAATTTGGTCCCATTTGAATTTACCCTAAGGGTAGCGAAATGGAGGATATTGATCACTCACCCTCTGAATTCTGGTCCGTTAACCGATTCTATCAGGCATAACTTTGTACTGGGTTCTTCGATTTGGATGATTCTTCTTTTAATAGATAGGGTATACCTTATATTTGGATTTCGGAAGGAATTCCCCACCCTTACGGGTGAGAAAATAGGGGATAATTGATTTTTCACTAGTGAACATTGGCACACACATACGTAGTTGACAATGACAGATCGCTACTGACATTATTCTTGTTCCGTCAAAATCAGTATATTTTATGAGAGGATGGAATGATATACAAAGTAATGAAATAAACTAACCAGAATAACGAAAATAATTTATATTACAACGAATAGTAAAAGTAGATAATCATATTATTTAACTGGTAATAGTTGAAGTAAGGTGGGTAAGTAAGTATTTTGGAAGTAATAAAAAAACAAGTAGGTAGTAATTGGTAGATTTTAGCCACAAAAAATTGAAAAATAAAAACTTTTTAACAAAAAATTAAACCGACGAAATACAGAACTGAAAAGTGAAGAATAAAAACTTTTTAACAAAAAATAAACCGACGAAAAAATCAACTGAAAAGCAAAAAATAAAATAAACCTTCTTAGTCTAAATGATAATTGAGCTCCTAAACTAATGTAAGTGACTGATTTTGAGTCGGCGCCAAACAAACTAGCAATCGAATTAGGTGAAGCGTAAAATGATGGCAGCGAGATGCACGGCTGCGTTTTGATGACTTCTTTCATAGATAATGATCTTCGATAATTGTTTGTTTGGCGCCGACTCAAAATCAGTTACTTACATTAGTTTAGGAGCTCAATTATCATTTAGACTAAGAAGATTTATTTTATTTTTTGCTTTTCAGTTGATTTTTTCGTCGGTTTAATTTTTTGTTAAAAAGTTTTTATAATTTTCGATAGAGAAAATCACTATAATGCCACTCGTTCAGAATTCATCATCATTTTAACAAGCTTTGTTAAAAAAAAACAAAATGGCGGCTCCAAGATCGTGGACGATATTTTTAATTATGGTCCGATTTGATTCAAAATTGGTATGTGGAAGTTTTCGGGGTAAGTGATCATGAATTCGAAATGGCGGACCCAAGATGGAGGACGAGTTTTGTGATTGTGGTCCAGTTCGATTCAAAATTGGTATGCGGCGGTTTTCGGGGTCGGAGATTATAATTTTTCTGGCGGAATTCATGAATTCAAGATGGCGACCCCAATATGGAGGACCAGTTTTGTGATTAGGGTACGATTCGATTCAAAATTGGTATGTAGGGGTTTTCAGGTTCGGAGATTTAAATTTTTTTGTTAGAATTCATGAATTCAAGATGGCGACCCCAATATGGAGGACCAGTTTTGTGATTAGGGTACGATTCGATTCAAAATTGGTATGTAGGGGTTTTCAGGTTCGGAGATTTAAATTTTTTTGTTAAAATTTATGAATTCAAGATGGCGACCCCAAGATGAGGACGAGTTTTGTGATTATGGTCAGATTCTATTCAAAATCGGTGTGTGGGAGTTTTTGGGGTCGTAGACCATGATTTATTTCAGCTCAAAACTTACAGGCAATAGATCTTGTAATCACGATGGTCTATTAGAAATTACCAGTTTCGGGCGAACTAACTTAAAAGCAGAAAATAAAATAACCAATAAAAAACCCTTTGTAAAGATGAGCTTCTATTCAAGCCGTGTACTAAAACGTATACAATAAGTTTAAGCCATTGCTGACAATGATTTAATTACTTTCTGTTGAATTATTTGGTTTCAAGAAGCTTGTCGCGGAAATTGTAATAGAATTAATACTCCGACAAGTTGTTACTTACCAACCAATCACTACCCAATCAAATTAATTGGTACCTACCCCACGCGACAAGCTTTTTGAAACCAAATAATTCAACAAAAAATTCGCAGGGTATTCGTTTATTTAGTTTCTCGTTGCGACAGGTTCTGCAATGTTGGAGTTGTTTGGTTTATCTCAACTTATATTCGTAGAAGACAATGAAGAATGAACTAATAGAAATTGTCTTCTTTGGTTTATCGGATGAGCACCAAACTGGCGATTCTAAGAATTACAAATAATCCACCACTTCTTACTTGTAGATATACAGTCACTGTCTTCACTGCTGTTGCTTCTATACTCAGTTGAATATTTTATGATGAAACTCGACAAATTTCACAGATAGCAGTCTTCTCAGAAATCGCAGAGAACACTCCAAGGACAGCATATTCGGTATGTTTGGTCCGGCATCGATGTAAACCTCGAGCGCGACCGCGACCTCCACCGCGCTCATATATGTATCTTCAGCATATGTGTACCCATTCAGGAGGCTATCCCACTGATTTTTTACTTCAGAAACACTCGCCAATTTCCGGCGAATCTCGCATTGCTGCCATCATTTTACGCATTACGTGATTTAAGTTGCTTGTTTGTTTATTTGACACCGACTAAAAAGATTTATTGTATTTTTCCCTTTTCGGTTCCTTTTTTGCCGGTTTAATTTTTTGTTTTGTAGAGTTCTTATTCATTCCTCCAAATGTATGGCACTAGGGATTCAATTCTGGAGTGTCATGAATGGTAAGCCTATTCAGGGTTGTCTGATAGAATTTGAAGTTTGTAATTTTGTAGCTGTGGCACTCGAAAAACTGATTCAGAATAGTGCTTCCCGATCGTCTGAAAAATGATAGATGTTTGCCATATGAGATATTGGATAGTAAATGTCGCATATAAACTATAACCAAATTTCAACAAGATCTATCCATAAGTGTAGAAGTTCCAGGAATGGTATAATATGGTGGTTCTTTTTTTTCTACATATCATTGGAACCATGAAAATTTCACTGACTCAGCATTGAAACAAATATGCTATGAATAGATGAGAAATCTGACACATGTTCATTCGGTATTCACCGTCGAGTGTTTTTTATTGTAATTGCATCATAAAAGAGAGGACCATCGTTAAATTTTATTGATTTGCAATGCAAGTGTGAGCCATATGAAAAATATAAACGTTGTAGTCGTATAGTGAGCAATGAACGTGAAATGTCAATTTTTTATGCGTTGGAATTACGGAAATTTTCATACTTGTGAGAAATGCGTATCAGTTATATGATATTGTTATGAAACGCTACGCCACTGAATGTTATCCTCTTGACTGGCTGACGTCACGGTGAATGTACTGAGAAGACGAGAAAGCGACCATCTGGAACAGTCTAGGTATCAATGATCTGGTTGAAGACGGCATACGCGATCGAGAGGAAGTTGGGTGAGGCCAGGACCTATCATGCACCATTCCGATCCGACTACGATCATACAGTCGGAAGACTGTCTGCGAGGAAAATTGTACTAGATAGACTCTGGTGGGAGTAGGGACGGGCACGTGCCAGACAGATGTGAACTTCGCTGTTCGAGGTCTACTAGAGCTCGTCCAGTATTGAAACGACCGTTTGGTAGGTAGAGAGGGATAAAACACGAGTGGACACGATTTGATGTGGCTGCTTATGCTACGGCGAATCTTCACCAGTGGCTTGTCATGCAGCGTTTGAAAGGTTAGGTTTGTTTGATTATTAAATAGGAAGTGCAGTTATTCATTCAACTTTGACAAAAAATTCATAATCTCCGACCCCGAAAACCCCCACATACCAATTTTGAATAAAAATCGGACCATAATCACAAAACTCGTCCGCCAAAAACTACGTCTCGTGTTTCGCCTATACCCAATAATTTGGTACGCCTATAGAATTTCTATTAATAGCCACAGTTAGACAATGGCTCTAGCATCTTCGAGGGAAATTGGTTGTTAGGTAGGGTAAGGCCAAAGTGGTCGTTTCAATACTGGACGAGCTATACCACAGAACACATATACATGAAAGATAAACTTTAATGATCCGCACCAGTAATAGTAATAATAATAATGATGAAGTCTCCTAGAGTAAAACACTCCGGGAGCAAAATACCTCTCCATTCGGATTTCCGGGCGAGAGGTACTCGAGGGGACTCAACATTAAAGATTGATTTTTGCAACATCCGCGGACTCAACAAGAACATCAATGACGTCCACCATCACCTACAGACGAAAAAACCGGATATTCTGGCTCTAACAGAAACACAAGTAAACTCGTTCACCAACAAGGTCCATATGCTTTGTCCTGGTTACGAACTCCATTCTCGATTCAGGTTCAAAGGTGGAGTCTGCCTTTACGCTAAGGCTAACCTTTCATGCCAGCGTGAAGAGAGTGTGGAACCGAAAGACTTTGATGTGATGTGGTTCAAGCTATCTGATACCAAACTGACTAAGTTCCTCTGCTGCCTTTACCTATCACCTAATGAACCTTCATTTAACGACCTCTTTGAGTTTTATCACTCAAACTGGACTACATTCAGGAGAACCATCCAACAGCTGAAACCATAATCATGGGAGACTTTAATGTACATAACGCTGCCTGGCTCAAATTCTCTAACAAAACAGATGATGCGGGTCGTCAAGCCGAGGCCTTCGCCATCACTCATGGTCTAGAACAACTGGTCGAGCTACCAACCCGCATCCCTGATGTCAACAACCAGTCTGCCAATACACTAGATATTTTCCTCACCACCAATCCTGACCCGTATAGAATAGAAGTTTGTGCCCCACTTGGAAACTCTGATCACACTTCTCCACAACATGCTCTTTCCATTAACCATCGAGCTGCACAATACCACCCCGTCTCATGTGGCATTACAATTCGGCCGACTGGGAAGGTCTTCGTATGTTTTTCTCAGCGTTTCCATGGAAGAGAGTTTGTTTCTCTTCAGTAGATCCAACACGATGTGCTGAGACAATTTCTGAAATCATCATGTTGGGGATGCAAACCTACATACCGAATACCGAATACCGAATACCGAATACCGAAAGAAGAACATCATCCGATAAGACCTGGTTTAACAGAAACTGCTCTAGAGCTGTGGTTTCCAAACAGGCAGCATACCATAGATGGCTGAAAAATCCGGGCCCTGAGACCAGAGCAGCATATGTCGGGGCTAGAGGCATATGCAAAGAGACAATTGAATGCTCAAAAGATGTCCACAATGCCAAAATAAGATCAAAACTTGCTGAATGTCCTAACGGATCCCGTTCATTTTGGTCTTTCGCCAAAGCTGTGGAAAGAAACTTCACTTCCAGCTCATTTCCTCCTCTAACCAAAGAAGATGGAACACTAGCAACGACTGCCCAGGAAAAAGCCAATATCTTTGCGCACCTATTTGCTGGAAATTCCACTCTGGATTCATCGGGAAAACAACCCCCGAACATTACACCTATTGACAGTCACATGCCCGAGATCACCTTTCGCCAACGTACTATCAGAAAGATTTTGCTGGGTCTCAACACCAACAAAGCCTGTGGATCTGACGGAATCCCGCCGATTGTTCTCAAGAAATGTGCCCCCGAACTAACACCTGTTCTTTGCAAGTTGTTCAACCACTCTTACAATTTGGGGGTATTTCCGTCCAATTGGAAAATTGCAAGAGTACTGCCAGTCCCTCAAGAAGGCAAAAAGGCCCTACCTAGCAACTACAGACCTATCGCACTGCTATCTATTATTTCAAAGGTCATGGAAAAAGCCATCAACATCGAGCTCATGAAATATCTGGAAGACTCAGGAATTGTCAACGATAGGCACTATGGCTTCCGCCATCAGAGATCAACTGGTGACCTGCTCGCTTACGTCTCACATATATGGGAGCTATCTATTGAAAAGTATGGAGAAACTTTAGCTGTGGCATTAGATATCTCCAAGGCGTTCGATCGAGTTTGGCACCAGGGACTCCTCGCCAAGCTTCCGTCTTATGGCTTGCCCCCTCAGCTGTGTTCTCTGCTTGCTAGTTTTCTCTCAAACAGGTCTCCCCATGTGGTGGTCGATGGAGGTTCATCTTACACTCTACTCATAAATGCTGGTGTTCCGCAAGGATCTATTCTCGCACCAACACTATTTCTACTTCACATCAACGACCTGTTGAAAGCAACTTCATGTCCAGTACACAGCTTTGCCGATGATAGTACCCTTCATACCGCTTTCTCTTCCAGGGCCCCTATATCAGACCGTGAAACCAGAAATGAACGAGGAAGAAATGTTAATAATATAAATATGGACTTAGCAACAATTCTCGAGTGGGGATCTTATAACTTGGTAGAATTCAATGCAAACAAAACACAAGCATGTCTTTTCTCTAGAAAAGCCGATCTCACTGTGCCTAACATAACTTTGTCAGGAGTAACCATACCACTGAAGTCATCCATATCGATGCTTGGTATTACTATCAGCAATAACCTTTCCTGGGAAAATCACGTGAGGTCCATTGCCAAAAGTGCATCCCAAAAACTTGGTTTTTTGTTTCGTGCCAAGAGCTATTTCACCCCCACTCAGCTGCTTATTATCTATAAGGCACAGATCCGACCTGTCCTGGAATACTGTTCCCATATTTGGAGCGCGGCACCTAAACATATCCTGAGGCTATTGGATTCTGTCCAAAAAAGGGCAATTCGTCTCGTCGGTGATGCCTCGCTTACAAACTCGCTCACTTGTCTGGAACACCGTAGAAAAGTTGGCGATTCGTCAATATTTTATAGATATTTTCATGGGCGATGCTCTTCTGAAATATCAACAATCGTTCCTGCTTTGGCAGTCTCTTCGAAACTAACCCGTCAAGTTCAGTCATCACACCCCTTCGTGGTCACTTTGGAGACCTGCAGAACATCACTTTCCAAAGACTCGTTCATCCAACGAACAGCGAGGCTTTGGAACTCATTGCCTAGGGAGGTGTTCCCCGAGGCATACAACCTCCAGAAATTTAAGAAGAACACCAACTCCTACCTTCTTTCCCTTGGTTCCCACGATGTTCTCTGAACATCACAGGATATCCCTTTTCGTGGGAACCAGAACATAAAAAAAAAAAGTATTACCAGGACATTTTTTATAGTTTGTACCACAGTAACTGAAAAAAAATTAACACTTTGTACCACACTCAATGTCGTATACGCGTTGCAATGTTACTTGGACATGACCACAGAACTCATAATTTCATATATTATCTCTTTCTCTCTCTCTCTCTCTCTCTGTGTCTCTCTCTCCCTGTGGGTTATAGTCGTTGCTTTACATTGGCACATTCGAGCAAAATTGTATTTATATCTCTCTTATAGTTATAGTTCTGTGGACATGACATCTCAGAACAATACGCGCGCATTTTGAATTATCTAGTATGGAATAAAATTATTCTACGATATTGTATATTTCTATTAATAATGAAGAATAATAGATTCTCGCAAGAACAAAAAATTAAACCTGAAAAAAAAATTCCTTATTTAGTTCGTTCTCATCCACTACCTGTTCTACTGCCTTTTCCCTTTTATCCAAAAAGCTGTTAACGGGATTTGAAAGGTATTTGAAATTATTCATAGCCAATATCTCATCTTTTACCTCTTCATGTTCAAATTTAAGATTTGTGAAAAGTGAATATAAAAATGAAAGTGACAAGTAACTAACAAAAACACTAAAAAGTGACAAGAGTGAAGTGTCCCCCGACCACAGACGAATTTTTTCATAAAATAAAACCACTTCCATGACACACAAGCACCCCAAATCATGTGGATTGTATCGTCATCTGCTCCTAGACTATAGCTGAACATGTATAATGTATATGTGTGTCAGTAATGGATTTGAAATGTACTTGGTTTCGCATTTTTGTGCAGTCGATGTTCCGGGGAAAATAACACTCGTACCAGGTCTTTCATGATATTATCTCCAAGGGATGTTGGTTGGTTCAGAGAAGAGCTCTCTGTCAATTCTATAAATGGGAAATGGGACAACTATACAACAAAATTGCTGCTCAGCTTTATCTACGATCCCACAATAATATCTTGCTTCGAACAACAAATATCCCGAGAAGGCAGCACAAAAGAGAGCAACCAAAGTATGTCTCCATGGATACAAATACAGACGGATTCCATACTTGATTACTGTAGCGTGCGGCAACCAGAGCTTCTCTTTGTTGCCAGATATATCCGCTGTCAGCTTATTAGATACATCCCCATTAATTAATCGAACACTTTTTTTGTACGGCTTCGATGGTGAACCACGTTATCATTCGTGTGATTTTTCTCCGGGAACAGTGAATAATACTTTTTGTTTCCATCCGAATTTTTTCTCATAGTTTTTTTCAGGCTTCATAGAAATTAGCAAAAAAATTTGTGTCATGAGTATGGGATTGGGGATTTCAATGAACGATGCCTAGCCATTTCCACTATCTATGAAGATATTGAGAGAGAAAACAGAAATCTAAACTGAATCAATGATCCCTGCGTGAAAATATTAGAATAAAAATCAACAAATCACGTGACTCAGAGGGTCATTCGCTTGTGTATTTCAATTTGGTGTTTGCCTTCAACGAATAGTAGAGATCATTGTATATTCGTTTTTCCGGCTTTGGATTCATAAAATTAATATCAATAGTTGAAAATACGTTCGCCCCTGGTCAGGGCTTCTTCAGTATTACTTCAATGACATTCAAAATGTTCCATCGCCTACTGGGATTTTTGTTTTTTTTTTCGAGATAGGCTTTGCAGGGTCTACTATACAGGGTGTCCCTGGACTTCCTCTTTTCGCCTCGGGAATGTATTGATGTTGTCAAAATATCACCAGTACTTTATATAACTTTTGTTTCTAGGAGCCTTCGTTACCGAGTTACGGGCCCTCAAAGTTACAAAATGAAAAATGTTTTTCTTTGATAACTTTCAAAGTGAATATTCAAAATCATCTAAATTTTGGTGATTGACTAAACAAAGAATTCCTTCGATGAGCTTTCATGCAGGAGTCACTTGTTTAGCTACAAAGTCAGGAACGGACTATCCCCGATGGTCCACTCTCCAATACTTTGAAAAGACTGGGATTTGTCAATATGTTTCAACAAAACAAGGTTACCTGGACAATTTCCTGAATAAAAGTACTCGTGTGGAAAGTCGATCGGAACAACGATTCTTAATAAAAATGTAGTTTTACTCGACGACATCAAACCCGATCGTCCACCATTATTTGAAATGAAAAATGTTCACAGTAGAAATACTAATGCTAACGTTAATTCAACAACATTTATAACAGGGATAATACAAAATATGCTAAAATAAAGTCGTGAACAAAAAGTACAGTACCTAGTTAAAAGTTTCATTCACAATGTAGATATTTCAAGTTATGTAGATTCGTAGTGTTTTTGAACTAACAAGCTACTCCACTATGAAATATCGAATTCAGTCCATATTTTGTAAGTACGCATGGAATAAGCACGTTTCGTGTTGTGTTATCTGAATCTCATGAAACTCAACATTTGGATGTTGCAAATTCGTATTCACAGCTTAAATGTTGAGGAGTTTCACTGTTAAGTATAATTTCATGGGAGAAAATCTTAAACGCCGAGATAAATTCAGCTGAAAAAACGCACATCGGAAGACATAACTAATAAAAAGCAAACGAATAAACTACAAAAACGGCTGCACATAAATAGGTGGAAAATATCCGGTGAATAAATTTATGTTCCATTTCTTCCACAGATGTTGACAAAAACACCTTGTAGAAAGAAATAAAATTAGTGTGGATAAAAAATTACATTTTGTTGAATAGAATTACATTACATTTAGAAGCCATACGAAACGACCCTGGCATGCTATTTCGAATGCAGAGAGGGTGTTTGCGCAGACTAAGAAAATGTATTGAGAGAGACGGGGGTCATATCGAGCAGTTTTTGTAGCGGATTCTGCATTTCTGTTTGCTCTTGATGCTTGCGATTGATTATTTACACCATGAGTTTTGTAAGGTGAACGTGTTTGCATGATAAAAATTCGTTATGAACATTGTACCTATCATTTCTATTTTCATTACAAATTAATCTTTTCGAATAATGGTAGACATCTCAGGTTGGATGTCGTCGAACAAAAATGCATTTTTATCAAAAATTGTTGCTCCGATCGATTTTCCACACGAGTACTTTTATTCAGGAAATTGTCCATGTAATCTTGTTTTGTTAAAACATATTGACAAATCCCAGTCATTTCAAAGTTTTGGGGTGTGGACCATCGGGGGTAGTCCGTTCCTGAATTTGTAGCAAAACAACTGAAAACTCATCGAAGGAATTCATTTGTTTAGTCAATCACCAAAATTCAGATGATTTTGAATATTCACTTTGAAAGTTATCAAAGAAAAACATTTTTCATTTTGTAACTGTGAGGGCCCGTAACTTGGTAACGGTGGCTTTTAAGAACAAACGTTATATGGAGTACTGGTGATATTTTTAGCCCATCTATACATTTCCGAGAGGAGAAGAGGAAATCCAGGGACACCCTGTATAAATTTTGCGAGATTAGTTGCAAAATAAGAAATGTTGATGATTTTTTTCGGAGGAAAAAAGGATCGACTGGGACGTTGTCGTATAATTTGACACATCCATAACTCTGAAAAGAATATGATTGATAGATAAATAGCTTTATTCATCTCTTGTGATCATGAGACGTGACATGAGATAAGTCAGGTTGAAAGAAAAAAAATGGATATTTCACGATACAATAACTGTTAATACAATACATTTGATACAATACAATTAGAACTACTCACTAACGAATTATACAATAAAGTTTGTGTGGTGCAGTTGAGCATTTCCAGCGAATAAAATGCATGGGTGAAGTACCCTCCAGCATATAAGGGAGATTTTTCGTAATTAGACCTGTAATGGTTACTGATTTTTCCTGGTTGTGTAATTGTGGACATCCTGGTTTTTTATGAATTTGTAGAGGTTGTTGTGAGTGTAACACATCAATTTGAATAGATAGGTACAGGTACATGATAGCATTATTCCTACATGTTCCATTGTATTTCAGATTGAATAACAGTCTGATTAATCTCTTTTTCAGTACGGATATTCTTTTGATTTCTGTTGCTCTTCCCTATACGACTATATTGCACTTGAATACAGTGTAAACTAGTGCATATTATATATTCATTGAGTGTTAGTGAGAACATTGGACTTCAAGAGGATGGAGGCGTAATATACTGTTCATTTGAGTTCAATTTATAATCGAGTTGAGTTCCTGATAATTTTGTGCAGGACTTTGTTACGAGATTGGTATCATTATTTCGAAACGTTAGGTGGTTTTTGGGTTTGAGGTTGTTCGTGAATTCTAAAAATTCTGTTTTCCCGAACTATAGTTGATGAGATGATTCTCCCCACATCATTTTGTGAAGCTATTAATGACCGAGTTAACCTTAGTTTTCATTTCTGTATGGGATTTTGCTGTTATTATGATGGAAATGTCATCGGCATAGGTGAATACCTTACCATCTTCAACGTAATTTGGCAGATCATTAATGAAAATTAAAAAGGGTAATGGGCCTAGGGTCCCCCTGCCGTGCGTCTAAATCGATATCAAATTGGTATGATAGTTCATCATCAATCTTGACTTTGAGTGTTCCACCTGTGATATATGATATAAGCCATGAGTTGACTGGAACTCTAATCTCCAAGGAATCCATTTACTGACACAGTTGTATCCTGATCGTGATATTCTATCAACTAAAATGAAACTCGAATTGTGTAAATGAGATATTATCCGAATCATCTTAGTGTGATAGCATTTACGGTCCAGCAGTCTTACAGACCGATGCTTTGCGACTGCAAAGAATCCAGAATTCCTGTATTCGATATTCTTATGGTATTTGAAAATATGAGCATATTAGTTCTAATTTCAGTGACTCTGGGTGGCTAAAATTAGAAAGCCTGCGCAAACTTCATCTTTCAACACTAACTCATGAGGTTCTGCAGACAGGCAAACCATCATGTCCGTGCGAAATACTAATTACATTCATGAACATAAATCAAGTGAATAACAGGAAAGATAATCAACTAGTTATCCCAAGACACTCTACTACTGCATTATTTTAAAATATTTTTTAATGAACACTAATGACAACTCTTTGGTTACTTATTAATTCATCATTTGGCACCGAATTTGGTGAGGTAAGAAATCAAATAATATTTTTAATTTTAATTTCACAAAACCTTCATGAAAACTCCATCGTGCCCCGGGGTAGGGGCAGTATGGGGTACCCAGTGCGGGGCAGTACGGGGTACACTATTTTATTTGTCACAGAATAAGCAGATGTGGATTTCTTCTGAATCTGCGTCATCAACTCCTGCACAGGCTGTATGGGCCCACTGTCCACATAGCTGGCAGGCCACCCAACGCTCCGAAGACTTCAAATAAGTGTGGTTCGAGTCAACACAATAGATGCATAAGACATCCCCTTTAACATTTTCTCCATCAGAGCGAGCTTTTTGAGTCTTCTGTTTTTTCGATTTTTTTTCAACCGGGGATCATTTCTTCGTGCCTCGCGTCCCCGTTATGCTCCCCCTTCCCTATCTAAACACTACAATTCGAACCGCACAGAATACTGGTATTTTTCTTCATACAACTTCAAAAAAGAATTGAAACAAATGCTTATATGCATACAGAACTGAACTATTGCTGTCGAACCAGTCTTTCCATTTTTATTTCTAATATATATTCTTGAAATACCAGTTAGTAAATTTTTGTAACATTGGAATTAATAATATAATTTCTACATTTTATCTTTCTTCATGTTCACTATAGTATAAATAATAAAGTTTGTATATATAGTAGTTAGTATATAGCTCTATACGACATTATTCTTTGATTCCAAGGTTAAGATGAAAAACATATTTAGCTGATACTTCGCACATACTTCTTCTTTTCTCTTCATAAACTTGAATATTTTTATTTTTATTTTTTATTGGTTGATAAAGTTGATTATTATTAATTCTTCTTCTTTTCTGTCGGGTTCTAGAGTTGTTATGAAATTAGTCAAGTAAGCATCGTCAACCGAACGGATAACTTTTTTTCGAATGGAGATGTTGAAGATATTGAATACCACAGTCATCCAGTTTGATCAAAAATATATCAGTAGGTACTAAGAATGTAGGAACAATGACACGACACTTCCTCAAAATTGAACTATTCGCCTCAGAAAGTTATACCCATAGGAACTTTCAATGAGAAAGTCATAAACGACGAAATTTCTAAATTTTGGTAGAATTCACAGTTTTTCGCAAGAAATTTGCGATCTTTTCTGTAGGAAATAGTATATTGTGCAACAAGTGGGGAAAGTTCAACTTCTCTCACGACTTTGGAAGTTTGTGGCATGAGCATGAAGGGCGAGTGCAGCAAACACACAAGTGAGAAAAAGTACTTTCCCCACATGTTGCACACTATACTATTCCTACTACTGCACAAGTTTGAAGAATACAAGTAATGTACCTCATTTTCCAATTTTAAAAAAATTGCAATTGTCTTAGCTATACTACCAAATTTGTTAATGCCGACTACCTGTCTAGTACATTTTCCTTTGCTGGTAATTTAAAAAGAAATGTTTTTCTGGCAAATCAATCGGTCGAAGAACAGCATATTTTTTAAATATATCATACAATTCTCCTGTTACAGTAAACGTTCTTGGCTTTTTTGTTTTGGTGTTATCTAATTTCACCAGTGAAGCCGAATTTAAATTCTCCCAATTATCGGTTTTTAATTTCCACAACTCTTCTCTACGACATGCACCTGCTACGCCAATAGCTACTGCAACCTACAAATCAAAATATCAGGATGTAAAATTTTATTTAAAAAAAAACAAACCAGCCCGGGTTGTTTGTGTGCCAAACGGATACACTAGCCACTGCACCACTGAGTCTTATTTTGAAAATCTTGCTTGAAAGTACATATATCTATCTAGCAGAATTTTAAACAGAAATTTTAATAATTATGTGATTCTCTTTATCAACTAAAAATCTCACTAATTACAATAAGCTATATTACTTCGAGGAAAAAGCGAAAGAAATTCTAAAAATAGTTTTTTCTAAATAAACTTACCTTTATTAGTAGATATTCCTTGTCTGGAGCTTCGTTTGAAAATCTCTGCAATTGGTCTGCTGTCAATATGTTTGATTTTTTGGGGACGTAATTGTCGGACATTCTTTTAAAAAATGAACGTAATTTTTGATACGTAGATATATCAATGTTATTTTTTATATTGATAGTACTCCGCAACATTGAATATTGTGAGCAAAGTGTAGACGCCTTTAAAGTTTTCGACATCTCTTCAAAGTATACCAACAGTACACTTTCCGAAAAAGATTTTATTTTTGTATTCCTTCTCCATTTCATAAATTTTTTGTATGCCAATTAATACTTTTTTCTTGAAATTTTCGGCAACAAATCTAACGTTATTATCATGATCATCACTACTGTCAGTATCCATATTATTCATTATAAATAGGTATACGTCTTTTAAAATAATATTCAATAGAAATTGCGATTTTTATCAAAGCACGAAAGAAATCTACCTTAAGAATTCAAAAAACTTCTATAATCTGACAGTTGTGATAGCTAGTTAAAGCTGAACAGCAGCCAACTAAGATTTTGTCGATTTTTGTTGATTCTCCATATAAATGTATGTGGTGTGGGCAAAGTGCCTTGAGAAAAAATAAATATTTTTCACAGGATGAGCAATACATGGTTTTGAAATTAAGTAAGCTATGAGAAATACGCTTCTTTTCATAGCAGTTGTAGGAAAATATATTTTTATCGCAACATTTTCCTAGAATATCAACTATACAGACCAATTGTTCATTTATTGGATTCCATCATTGTATCCCATTGAATTCCTAAACAACTCAAATTTTCCGTCTGACGTCATTCCCCCTATTTGTTATCGAAATCGCAATAAAAACTGCACTGTGATGACGTCATATGCGAATCTCTCGGCAGTTGCCGTGACAACGAAGCGCCTCGTGAATGCATTTCCATGGATTCTGGGGTATCCGAGGGAGAACGCTGACCTGTTTCCAACACACGTGACTCTGTCTCCTCTAACCATTCCATCAATAGAATTTGTTGCCTATTCGGTTCTACAATCCGGCGTATGTACTGTTTTTTTTGTCATTTCTCCTCACTCTGCTGCTATCTAAATGATCAGTTTCGGTAAATTATAAAATGTATTAAGAATAATAATAATAACAATGAAGGGGTTGTCGGTTGAGGACAAAAAAAGGAAACTTTTTAATTATCAGCCAATGTTTCGTTTAATTAGAGCTTGAACTTCAACAGGGTCTACAAGAGCGGAAAAAGTATAAAAACCAAAACGGAGAAAATTTTGGGAATGAGATACTTCATTAAGTAACATTTTTAGACCAGGGCTGAAGCCTTTGAAAATGATAAAAAGTGAAAAAAAAATTATAACAGGATGAAACCCATTGGAAAAGGAGAATATAACAAAAATGAAAGGAAAAATAATTTACGGGCGATCTGAGGTCGGGAAGTGGAAGGGGGTGAGTTTTTGAGGGTAAAAAACGGTTTATCTCGATTTCCGGCAAAACTACAAGTCCTATGGAAAAAACCTAACCTCAAAACTTATGTAAAAAATTCAAATAACCAAGTTTTTTGTTTTTTATTTTTCTTTTACAAAAAAAAAATTTTCACGGAATTTGGTGAAAACTTACCTTTTTATGTCCCAAACACTGTGATTTTTTTTATTTAAAATATTTATTTTTTCACCTTATTTTGACTTAATATCGAAAAAGCACCCCAACTTTCAATCGAAAATTCTCAAATCAAAATATCAGCGTTTTGAAAAAGTCGGTGGGCTTTTCGTTCGTTGAAATCTCTACTTTCTGATGGTGTGAAAAAAAATATACATAACTATGGTAAATGTTCTCAGAAAATGCAAAGAAACGAAAAGAACTCGAATCCGAAAATTTAATAAGACATCTACAATATTTTTAGAAAGTTGTAGAATCTTCTTCAAATTATATGCGTAGATGCCTATTTATTGCTATTTTGGGATAACTTATATATACCTGAGTGACTTACGGAAAATGTTTGCCCATCAAAAGGTATTTCATAGAGAAATGGGGAAGGGGCTAGGAGGGCCTGGGCCTTGCTACCTGTTATTTCTTTGCATTTTCTGAGAACATTTACCATAGTAGTATATATTTTTCTTACACCACCAGAAAGTAGAGATTTCAACGAACAAAAAGCACACCAAGTTTTTTAAAAAAGCTGATATTTTGACGGGAGAATTTTCGATTAAAAATTAGGGTGCTTTTTCGATATTAAGTCAAAATAAGGTAAAAAAATAAATGTTTTGAATCAAAAAAATTACAGTGTGTTTGAGACATAAAAAGGTAAGTTTTCACCAAATTTCTTGGAAAAAAAAAATTTTTTTTAAATATAAAAATAAAAAACCAAAAACTTGGTTATTTTTCCTATAGGACTTGTAGTTTTGCCGGAAATCGAGATATACCGTTTTTTACCCTCAAAAACTCACCCCCTTCCACTTCCCGACCTCAGATCGTTTCAAAAATTATCGACCCTGTTCTATTTGTTGGATACGAAATTATCAATTGTGTACTGTATAGCTGAACAATTGTAAAAAAACTGATTATCCAAATACGAGACAGAGGAGAACAGCTAGAATAACATTACAATATGAAAATACTAAAAATGTTATTGTTATTTCTCTCCGGATAGAGATTCCCTCCTTACACCGAGATAACATTATCATGGCTATTATTATGGCAAAATGTGCACTGAATACAATTATCGCGTACTATGTTCAACATCACTGATATTTATTCCAGAATAAACACTTCAATTTCAGAATGAATACTTATTACGGGGATTTGGGATATGTCGTTTTCTTTGAGTAACTAGGTATAGGCTAGGCAGGGATACTTGATTTTACCATCATCAAGAAGTAGAAAAAAATGTTCAGTTTTCAGGAATCAAAATCATAATTTTAGTGTTTCTGCTTAGAATATCGAATAACAAAAATATAAATTTATTATCCACGATTCCAACCCAACCAGAACGGGACGTATAGCCATATCGGATGAAAAAACATCCCATACAAATTTGTATTTCATCACGTGACCACAATGTGAAAGGATCTGAATTCCCAAGATAAGTAAAATGGACTTCAAAGTCAGGAATGAAGGTTACTTTCGACTTTGAACGAAGCCTATGTGTTTTCAAAGTTGAAATTTCAGGAAAATGCGACTTAAAGTTCTCATATGAGATAGACGCCATTTTTTTTACTTGAAGCGTTTCCGCCAATGAAAAAATTATCAATAATTTTCTTGAATCGACCACATTTTGATGATAGATAGTCATAAAATTGGTGTATATGATATGAATATACATTCTTTATCTATGAAATTAGTTTTTGAAATGTTTGATGAAAAAAGTTGAGGAAGTACACTTAATTTTATGAATTTTTTACATACAATTTTGATATTCAAAAGGGGCCCCTTTGTTTTACATATGTAAAATTTTACATTGTCACAGAAAAGTTTGTATAGCAAATAAAATCCGAACTAGATGTGAATGCGAAACCATCACTTGCATACATCATTATCTGTTTTACGATTCTCGACAGTTCTTTTTTCATACACCATGTTCATCTTCAAAGCTTCCACGAATAAGCATGTAGGTTAAGATACACAATATACTATAAACTGTTATCGTCTCCTCCTAACCTTCGATTGTTTGTTTTTTCATAGTGTTTATAACCCAAAATAGGTAGAAATGACTAGATTTCCACCATCAGTCCGCTATTCTGAAGGCAATTTTACCTATTTATGCCTTCTACTCACTAGGCAAAATGTCTTGATTGCCCAATTTTCGACTCTGAATTACTTCCATGTTTTCCTATATTGGTAAATTTAAGGTAATTGTAACGTAAGAATTACCTTCGCCAATTTGGGCGCTGACCTATTTGAAGGTCGAAATTACGTAAATTTTACTAAAATGCTTGTTGGGTGGAAATAGCAGCAATGATGATAGTTTTAGTGACCACGAGTGATTGATCATCTATTCAAATGAATTACTACAATTATTTCATACCTAGTTGAGTTAAAAACTTTCAAAACAATTTTTTCTTTCATTTTGTAGTGATATATAAGTTGAATTTCTGAAATACTTCTTGGATTTTATAAAGTAAAAACAGTTTTATACAATATTATTTAAGTTTAAATTGTACTGCTCGTGCTTACTCTGATAAATAGAGTAGCACTCAAGAGAGGAGTTACTGGTGAAAGGGATTACATATAGCGTTGAAGGCAATATGAACAACAAAATCAATTGTCTACGTTGAGAAAATACGTTTTTGGAATTACCGTGCTGTTATTTTCACATGACAGATATGAGATTTAAAAAAAAATGGGACAGAGTAGCGAAGTTTTAATAAAGCAGCCTAATGCGGGTGCTTCGTTACAGAATCCCTTTCCGCATCTATAAAGTCGTGTCATTGTCATATTCAGGTCCAATGCCTTCCGCAGTTCATGGAAAATTGCTTCTATTGTTTCCAGAGAAGTTATTAATCAAATCTATTATATCCCTGGGAAAGGAACAAAGATTTACCTGTATCTTTTGTTCTCCTCTGTGATATCTGAATATAATCTTCAGTCACGGAAGTGTTTCAGAGCGTTTTAATTATTTTATCAATTGAAGTTCTCATTGTTACCTGCCAACATGCTCCTGAATTACCTTTTGTCGTGAAGTTAGTCGCTTGAATGAAAAATCAGTATTCAGAAGTATTAGTAATGAAGAAAATGTGTTGGTGCTGATTCCATCATATTGATCGTTCCGAATGAGTTCTCATATCAACAAGATATTCATTCGATGGAAATGAAGTGAAATCGTAAAAAAACAGTAGAGGTGGAACACCCTGCTGGTATCAGTAGTTTTTGGGTTTTAGTGATAGTTCTTCCATAGAAAAATTGGTTTTGGTGTTTCCATAAGGAATTATTTCATTCCATATGAAATTCATTTCGGATAGAATTCAGACTCAAGGAAAAATATTATCTCGAAGAAATGCAGTTGATACCTTCTCAACTTATCGTGAAAATTGGAAACATAAGCGGATGAAGGGCTATGATGAAAAATCCAATTTTGAGGAAAACCGGTTTGAATAAAGTTGATGAAATTGATTATTTGAATATATATATATATATATATATATATATATACATAGTGTGACCCATTTTTAATGGAAACACCCCCCTAAAATTTGGAGTTGTAAACAGATTTCAATAATTTTTTTTTGAAATGTCAAGTACTAAAAGGTCTACCTTGGGACAAAATTTGAAATGTTTATTCCAATCTTCAGGGCATGCTACGATATTTTTTCTTAGTCGAAAATCGAGATTTTTCATTAGCGATTTTTTTATTGAAAAAATCACTACGCCACTGCATTCGAAGTGTCTCTAAACAGGTGTGACCAAAATTTCATAAAAAAATATTCATTAATAACAAAGTTATGATAACTCAAAAATTCGAAAACTCACACAGCTAACAGTCACAAAAAACACCCTATATCAACAGATATAGCCATGAGAATATTTTTTTTATGATTTCAACAATAAAGTGCCACCAGATGAATAAAATACAAATCGCGTAGATTTTTTTAATGAAAATAACGGAATTACATTCACACAATTCAACTGATAATGAAGGAAAAAATTTTAATTAACGTAACTATGAAAACTAATTATTGAAATGTTTTGATTCAGTGCAACAATTAATTCAAACTCATATTCTAGTAGCCTCTACTAAACCACCACGTATTTCGATACATTTGTCGTAGCTCTTACGAATGTTTCTGATTACGTTCCTTAGTTCTTGTGGGGTAATATCTGCACATACCTGTCGAATTCTTGCACAAAGTTCATTTCTATCTCTTGATCGGTTTTTGTAAACCTTTTGTGTGAGAAGTCCCCAGAGAAAAAAGTCCAAAACTGTGAGGTCTGGAGATCTGGGTGGCCACTCTATAAACGGACTACCACGGCCTATCCATCGGTTCGTTAAGCCATTGCCTCACAGCTCTGGCATAATGAACTGAACACCCATCTAACTGGACAATTAAATTCGATCGTTCATTGATTGGCAGCTCGTCAATAGCATCCCAAAACTCTGTGTTTGAAAATTCTAGAAACCTCTGCGCATTAATGTTTTCCTCAAAAAAAAAGGCCAATAATTCGTTCGTTCAATATCCCACACTAGACGTTGATTTTTTGGGAATGCTGGCTTTTAAAGCTTATTACCCAGTTAGGATTATTCGCTGCCCGAAAGCGACAATTCTGTGATGACACTACTCCATTTGTAGTGAATGTGGCTTCGTCGGTATATGAAATATTTTGTAGGAAATTTATATTGTTTAAATATTCCCCTTGGGCCCAAAAACAATATTCCAGACGTCTTGCTTCGTCGCCTTCTTGCAGTGTATGTGAAAATTTTGGCTTGAAAGTTTTAAAATTCTTCGCCTTGAGACATCTCCGAATAGTTTCTCGTGGAATATTCAAATCTAAGGTGGCATTCCTTATACTGGCATTAGGATTATTTTCGAAATAATCTAAAATGATTTGATCATTCCTGTCATTCCTGTTTCGTCTTCGTACAGGATTACTTTATAACATCATTTTTGATACTGCACCAGTTTCATTGAATATTTTATTTATTTTATTTACCGTACCGCAGCTAATACGAGGACGATCTGGATGTCTCTCATTAAATACTCTACAAACCTCTCTAGCACTTCTAACGTCATCTCCCGAAAGGCGTACAATTTCAATTTTCTGTCTTACGCTCAATCTTGCAGCCATGACACAAAATAATTCGAAGAATTGTAAAGTGAATATTGTTGATAATAGTACATTTAAATCTTTCACAAGTGTCAAACTGTAATATCATTTCCATGGCAACTAAGATTTAAATTGTCTTAGTTTTAGTTAATTTGCGTGAAAACTTGAATGTAATTCCGTTATTTTCATTAAAAAAAATTACGCTATTTGTTTTTTTTTAACTGGCGGCACTTCATTGTTGAAATCATAAAAAAAATATTCTCATGGCTATATCTGTTGATATAGGGTGTTTTTTGTGACTGTTAGCTGTGTGAGTTTTCGAATTTTTGAGTTGTCATAACTTTGTTATTAATGAATATTTTGTCATGAAATTTTGGTCACATCTGTTTAGAGGCACTTTGAATCCAGTGGCGTAGTGATTTTTTCAATAAAAAGATAGCTAATAAAAAAATTCGATTTTCGACTAAGAAAGAATATCGTAGTTTGCCCTGAAAATTGGAATAAACATTTCAAATTTTGTCCCAAAGTAGACCTTTTAGTACTTGACATTTAAAAAAAAATTATTAAAATCTGTTTACAACTTCAAATTTTAGAGGGGTGTTTCCATTAAAAATGGGTCACATTGTATATATATATGACTATTACTTTAGCAATTTTAGGTTCTTCAAAAATGTTACTAACAAAAGTTTTTTTTTATATACCCAACACATTCATCTACCACTTTGGGAGTTCAATTTGAGGGTAGTATTGGGTGAATGGAAGAGACAAGCTTATCAGAGTTCATTATCATTGTTGAGAATTAGAAAAAAATAAAAAGATATCTTGGTATGTACACGTATCATTCGAAAGTTTCTGTCTCAAACTTTTGACAGCTTGTACACTTTGAATAACACCTCATGCATGGATAGGTGCGCTACACGTATAGAGAGCGGTGCTGTAACCGTGACAACACCGCACATTCAGCGTGTATTTTCATCTTTCTGAGCCAATTGATATTGATGCTTCCGTTCCACATTCCCGGACGTAACCACGCCTCCATCAGTTTGCTGCAGCGAACACTGTTGTCAGTTCGTCACAGCTGGCCGGTTCTTTGTTCCGTAACGAGTAAATATTTTTCGGTCAAAAATTACCATATTTTTTTAAAATTAATTTCGCAATAGTAGGCACATTGATACGTGGGAACATTGATACGGTCTGTTACTCCAAACAGTAAAAACCTTGAAGGTTAGTAGGTTCATCAATAGATGGCTCTATAAGTTAGAAAACAAATACGTTCTGCCGGTACGTCTGTGATGGCCGCTTGATTTACTGCGAGTGACCATGAATTTTTCGTTCCTTGAAGTTTATTTTATCATTTTATGTTCTAGCGTTGTTTTTGGTAGTGTATTTTTCAATACTGGTCAGTGGTGGCATCAGAGGTAACGGAACATTTATAGTAGCAAAAATTATATCCAATTTTGTTCATGGTTCCCTTTCTTTTTTGTTAAGAGGGGCATTCATGAAATATGGCGAGGTAGGGCAGATTTATACAACACCTTGCGGGGTACTTTGATACGTATCAATCTACCCCAAAAGAAAAGCTCAATTGATTGAATATATATTTCAGTGATAATGGTGCGATCTTATAAGAAGAAAACCAAGAGGGTCAATGACAATGCTGTGACTTCAGCAAAATCAGACGTTCTGGAAAAAAAACTATCTATTTAAAAAGCTACCGAAGAATATAAGTTAAAATCAGCTAAAAGAAGGAAGTCTGTAAGGGAGAATGATGATAGAAAAAAAATGTTTCTCTAAATATTGCGGCATCAGGTATAAATAAAAACCAATTAAACTACTAAGAAAAATCACCAAGACATATCAGAAGAAAAAATGGGAAAGAAAACGGGAAGTCAAAGATCTACACTGATAGGTAGACCAGAGAAAGACAGAATCAAGGAATTGGCAAGAGTGAAGAAACACTAAAGAACATAGACAAAGTGCAAAAGAAATAAGCAATGCCAGGAACCTATTTGGCTTGTTTTCAGAAACAAAAATGTATCAAAGAGTAATAATAGCAAAATTGCTGGAAGATATCGAATCGCAAGTTGTTCTGATGAATTTGAAACCAAAGACATATCGTGAGATTCAAATCTCTATCCATCAGATTCAGATGATAATCCGGAAGAAATAATTTTCTAAAGTAGGAATAGAACTTATTGCCAGACCAAAATTAATATTAGCCCCAAATTGTCAGAGACGTACCAAGGTTATGTTAAACTTTCTTTCACCGTTATTAGTAACGGATCTCTAAAAATGGCTTCGTTACAAAATATGATTTAGCCGAAATATTGTTAAGTTGAGAAAACACGAAAAAAATCAAAGTTGTCCAAATTGGTTGAGCGGGTGGGAAATATTGAAAAAAAACTTTAAATTTTTTTTTAATGTGAAATTTGTCAAGTGTAGTTCATCGATAGGAAAATTTTGTATTTTCTATCGACAATGGTTTGTATCGACCATCCTTTTCCAAAAAGTGCAGTTCAATTCATGAACAGATAAAACGTTATGTTTTCAATGTTGAAGGTAGGTTGTCTTTCCACATTGGATGTCATTTGGGCTTTGGAAAAAGAATGCATGTAAGCGACAAAACAAATTTTACTTTTTCGTCTCTACCCCAACTATCAACTTCTGATATTTGCTAACAATTTTTATTGCACTAGTTCATGGAGCCCATCGATAATAAAATTTTTCAATAAGTACCATCCATCCCCATTTAGCAAAATGCACAGTGCTCCCAAAATAGCGAAAAAGCGGAACTAATTCAAATTTTGGTAAAGTTTCCGTGTACGCTCCCAACTTTGTGAAAGGGTAAACTAAAGGTCAGAAACGTTTTCTCAGAATTGCTGGTAACTATTGCAGAACATTTGCGCATCTGCAGCCCCTCAAAGACGACCATTATATCGTGTACGTTTCTTAGTGTCATACGTGTACTTTTTCTTCCGAGTTCGATTAGCTCCAGAAACAACATCTTATGAATAATTCCTGTGAAACTCAGGTGAAAAGTCAATCAAGGTATGTAGTTTTTATTTCATGTTTGATAAGGTGAATTGGTCGATCATTAACCCAGTTATTTAATCAACTAGTGTATCAATGGTGGTCATTAATTATCGAGACATTTTAAAGCGAGAGCAAAGCCAGCGCGTTAATATTTGAGATCATTAATCGCCATTTTAATATTCGAGTTGATAACACATTTTTTCCGTTGACCTCTTTCCTGGGGTAAACATGGAATTTTCGATATCCATTTGCTTCAACTAGGATAAAACTAATAATATTAGGATTTTGAAATACATAAATTTAATATGATTTGACATTTGAATAGTATTTGAATTCGTGTATGTTTAGTTGCCTGTAATGATGCATCAACAGAGAAATCGAGCATTATTAGATTATTAATGGCCACAATTATGCATTATGGGTCATTAACGATCGATTCCGTGTAGATTAAACAGACTCGTTGATACGAGGTCGCCGGAAATAGTTATTTTTTGTGCTGTTAATAAATGAATGTTCATACATTTTCAACTTTAGTTAGACTTACAAAAAATGCCCAACGACTTCCCGCTCTGAAAAAATATCTAATGGATAGATAGCCTGAAGTCTCTATAAAAACATAAAAAATTTGCTTGTTCATACATATTTTGTAGAAAATCGACTTTATTGTTAGGATGTGACTGTCTAAGTTACTCCTATTACCAAAGTCACCCTTTTCAAAACCGAAACAATCCGCATTCAAAGAGCAAAAAATCCTAATAAAGAGGTCTGGGGGGTAGTCAGGGAGCTAACAGGCCAAAAATCCAAAATAAACAATATTGAGTTGCTTTGTAACGACAATAAATGCACCGATCCACAAAATATAGCGAATAATTTTAATATCTACTTTGAGAATGCACCTGTGGATGTGGTAGGTAAAATAAAGAAGGATGGTCTGCAGCCACTTCCCCCTCTTAACCAGAATATAAACAGCATTTTTTTGACACCATACTCGGAAGGTGAATTGATCTGTCGTAAATAACAAAATCAAAAATAAATTTTCCTCTGGCTTTGATGAAGTATCAGGATTTCTTGTTCGTAGGACAATTGTACAGCTTGCACCTATTTTAACTATCATTATAAATTTGAGCTTTATACAGGGTTAATTTCCTGACATATCAAAAATAAACAAAATTATTCCAATTTCAAAAAAGGGAGACAAATACAGGGTTGGAAATTATAGGCCTGTGGTACTTATATCTATATTCTCAAAGATTTTCGAATATTGTTTCTTGAACAGGTTGGAATCTTTTTTGAGGACGAATAACATACTCTCCCCCTACCAGTTTGGTTTTCAAACGGGGTTGTCTACTATGACCGCCATCCAGCATTTTTACAAGGAGTTGGTGTGCCATTTAGAGGCAGGCGAATGCCCTGCCGGAATATTCTGCGATCTCAGCAGGGCGTTCGACTGTGTCGACCACCAACTCCTGCTTGTCAAGATGGAGGCATACGGAGTTAGGGGACCAGCACTGAGCTGGCTCTCAAGCTACTTAGTGCAAAGACAACAATTTGTCTCAATTTCTCACCTTGACAGTAATCTGGGTCGAAGGTCGTATAAATCCGATACTTTAGGTGTTGACCTAGGATTGCCGCAGGGGTCCGTCTTAGGCCCTGTTTTGTTTATATGTTATATAAATGACATCAGTTCAATTATACATGATGGTTGGACAGTCTCGCTGTACGCGGACGATTATTCCTTCATTGTCTCCAATTCCGATGGGGATGTCCTCAATACGGCCTGTAACTCTGGGTTGAGGTCGCTTTTTGAGTGGTTCAGCCAGAACTCCTTATATTTGAATTCTGACAAGACTTCTTATTTACGGTTTCACACACCCCAGAATAAACAAGATCTCGACCTTACTATTGAGGTGGGGGGAAAGAGTGTGAGTAGAGCTACAAGCACTAAATTCTTGGGCTTAACTCTTGATCAGAATCTAGCCTGGAATAAACATTGTGATCAGCTGCGTTCTTAACTAAACAGCCTCTGTTTTATGATAAGATGTTCAAAGCGAGTTCTGCCATTAGGCGGCCTTATCTCTGTGTACGGTGGTACGGTGCACATGTTGCGTCACGTCTCCATTACGGTATTTGCTTTTGGGGATCATCATCTAGCACCCATGCTATTTTTGTTGCACAAAAACATATAATTAGGTGTATAGTAGGTCTATCCCCGACTACATCCTGTAGGGATCAGTTCAAAAAATTGGGAATTATGACTCTGTACAGTATTCTTGTATATGAACTCTCTAAGTTTGTATTTTTAAACAAGGCGGATTATCTAAGGAGTAGTGACGTTCACCATCATCTCACTCGTTCCCATAAGTTTTTACACACCCCCTTTAATAGATTGAATGTGGGGAAAAATTCACCAGATAATCTTGGTCTGCATGTTTTTAACAGACTACCTGGACATGTACGCGATTGTAAGTCATTTAATAACTTCAAAAAGCAACTAAAACATTTTTGGTTCAGGGTGAGTTTTATGATTTGAATGAATATATGTCCCATGACAGTGTGTAATCTGATATTTTAAGATGATAATGTGGTGTCTATTCTTTTTCATGTAGATATGTACCTTATTTGTAATTAGTATCTAGTAATTGATCTACACTGACGGATTCCATACATTGTTATGTCTACTGGAAATGAAAGCATTTGTATTGTATTTGTTATCCATTTGTGACAAATTTTTTTATGATTCCAGTGAGCTTTGAAAAAAATTTAGCTAAAGGAGGTTTAAATCCTAAATTTTATTGTTTAACTACCCCTCCCTTTGTAACACATTTTTTTATATTTTTCACATGATTCTCGTCAGCCTTAGAAGCCACTTCGCAAAAAAGTCTCAAATCTGATTTTTTTTTTCAAACCACCCCTTCTAAAAACCACTGCTTTGTGAAAAGATTTTTTCAATATTTTTTCCTTGATTTTCGTCAGGAGAAATTCCGCGAAAAAAGGTAGAATCTGATTTTATTTTCGTATCACCCCTTCTCAAAACCATTCCTCTTAGATAAGTTTTTTTTCCCATGATTCTTGTCAGCCTTAAAATCAATTCCGCGAAAAAAAGGCTTAAATCTGTTTTTTTTTGTCAAACCGTCCCTTTAAAAACCACTTCTTTGTGACAAGTTTTTTTTTCAATTTCTCCCATGGTTCTCGTCAGCTTTCAGAGCAATTCGCGCAAAAAGGCAAAACACTGATTTTTTTGAACTACCCCTTCTAAAGACTACCCCATTGTGACAATTTTTTAAATATTTGTTTTTATGATTTTTGACAGCTAAAGAGGCGGTCAAGCGAAGTATATATTGGGCAGACAGGACGATATCTCAAAACTAGAATATCTGAACATGAACGGAGCATACGACCTGAAAACCTCATAAGAACAACAAATTAAACAGGTCTTCCCAAATTCGATTTTGTAAATACAGAAATTGTTGGAAACCAAAAAAACTATAGAAAGAGAGGTATACAAGAAATGATAAAAATGAAAAAATACAAAAACAATGCTAATAAGAAAACAGATACTCAATTTCTACCCAACTCCTATTCATACCTAATAAGTAAATTGAAAACACCACAATAATCACACACCATGCACGCCTATGGTTCCTACACGTACCTTATCAATAAATAACGAAAGAAATCAAGAGGAAAAAACAAAAACTTTTCCAATCTCCACTGAATGCCTTCATTCAGAAGCAAACTCTCCGTTGATTTCGACATATGTTAACAATTTCCATTTATATTATAACAAGAGGAATCCAAATATATGTAAATGTCCTTTTTAATATACATTTCATCACGACAAGGAACCTATTTTTCTTGTAAGTATCCTGTTGTTTCACTACATGCTTTGTTTTACAATTTTACAATAATTTTTATCCATGTCAATTTTATATATACATATTTTCATAAGATTTGACCTATTTACAGCTTAAGTTGTTTGTACCTCTATTGAGGTTTTTATCATGTAATTTATCATGTACTAAGCTACTCTACTATTCACCCTCGTAATATTCACAATCCCTATTGTAGTGCCCTGAGGATGACTTTATAAAAGTTGAAACGTCGGCAACAGATCCATAGTGGTTTCAGTTAATTGACCTTTTCCCAACCAAACTCCAAGCTATAAAAAAATATTATAGTTCAGTTTTTTTCGTCATGGGGAGGAGAATCTCCATATCCAATAGTACGCTACTGAACGAAACTGGTTTACAATGGGAACCACACAGTCATTTGATTCATGTCAGCAGCTCTCGTAACCGCAACTGTAGGTCATCTGTTTCTATTATCTGTTTGGTAACTTTGCAACGAGTTACCGCAATTGTCGACACATTTTTCGAAAGCACCTGGCAAATAGGGCGGTTTCATGTTTTCAATGGTATTGAATTCGCATACGTGTGAATAGATTGGATATCGCGTTCGAATGCGGTTTGGGTAGGAGCGATGGAATTGCATTCACCTTCCTTTAATCTAAAGTTCAATGGATGTGATGGAATTCTGGAGCTAACGCAACAGAATGAATCGAAAATGTATAATGACTGTTTCCATCTCCAAATTCATTTGAAGTTTGTTAAGAGGTTATTAAAATCCATGGATGTCGCCTCCTGGAAATATATGGAACAATACAAGAATCATCACAGTTCGCATTATAGTGAGGTGGCTTGAAGCCGTATTTCAAGATAACCCTTACCTGGCAGATAAAAGTACCAAATTTGGTGTGGAAAGTGATAATTAATAGTAAGTTCGCAGACAATGAGCTTTTCTGAACAACTATTTTTTTCAAACTGAAACATCTTTTTTATTCTCTAGTAGGCGACAAAGTACAGTTTTCCAAATACCAGTGGAAAAATAAAAATATATTAACCTTATTTATCTATATGCACGTGATAAAATATACTTGCTTGTAGAATATAAAAACTCAGCTTTATAAATTTTGGGTACAGATATGACTGAATTTTGTATATAATTATATATTTGATGTTAAAAATGGTAGAAATTCATAAAATTGAGTTCAACAGGTAAAATATAATAAAAACTCAAGAGTCATTGAAATAGTTATTAAATTTTATCCTAAGTCAGTTTCACTGTCCTGCCGTCATCCAATTTTTTTTGTCTCTGGGCAACAGATCTATATTAAAATATGACATGCACTACGCAACTTTCCATGTTTCATTTGGAATATTCTGCATTTCTGACCGGATCAAAGCTACCACAGATGAATTTAAAGTTGGCGAAACATTATTCCTCTTTAACGATGCTTTCAGCTTATGCAATATATCTTCAATAGGATTGAATATGAAGGAGGGAGTCTTACCACTGTATGCCCATTTCTTTGGCCGATGTATCACACAAATATTGTTTTTCTATTGCAAATTATTTTATTATTTCCAGCAATTGTGTTTTGTTTTTTTTGTTATCCTCAAATTATTTCCAAAACATTTTAATGTGGAAAGGTATATATTTAAGAGAATAATAAAAACAATACAGATGTACCCACAAAAGTTTTGCCCATAAAATAATTATAGTTTGTGAACTCTTACGAATATTTAGAATTGATGAAAGTCTTGAAAAGGGAAACATTCTCAATTGAATATTGATAGAAAGATTTTTCTGTGAATTGAAAAATCCACGATTAAAATGAAGTTATTTTTTGTGAATGTCTAATAGAAAACAACTACTTCCCCGGCTAAAGCCACGCTGGACATTGAACTACATCTGATAGATATTCTGGAAAGGCCCTAACTCAAAAGATAGTGACTAAAGTTTATCTTTCAGTCGCAGATGATTCCACATCTGATTTTATGAACATCCTGTTTATATTTTCAACAAATTCATAAAAGTCTGTTACTTCATAAAATTAAGGAGTATAATTGAAGACTATTCAATTTTAATAGTACATACACGTGTAATCAGGAATATGCTAGAGATACATACTTGAACCCAAGTTCTTCCAATTCCATAAAAAGGGGGCAAAGCAACTCGTTATAAAAATAACTCCTTGTAGGAATATACATGTGTCGAATAAAAAATAGCTTGGTGCTTGAACCTTGAATCCTCCATACACGGTCAAGAAATGAAATTACTGCGGGTTATGACTCATTATGCTAAAATTAAGTGTAAAAATAGATGTCTTTCATAGCAGGAGATTGATTTCAGTCCGTTGACAAAACAATGCTCAGTTCTGGGGGAAGACTATAACAGCAATAATTCTGTTAGAATTCACATTCAGATTCAGTTTCAGTGACATTCTGTTATTTTATTCAGTAATGTGTTATTAGATTCAGTTCAATCATTCAACTCAAACTACTAATTGAGAAACAAGTGCAAGATGTACATCTTTCAACCAAAGTAATAATCATCGATTACCCATTCGATGCCAATTCATTTGAACTCAGAAATCAAACAAGACTAGACTATGAAAATCATGAAACAATGCTAACAAAAATTCACTTTAATATTTCTATAATTCATACAGTGCGCGCAGATGAATTGAAAATGGCATTTGATTAATTCCACAGATAAATTAAATACACTTTGAATATTTGGATTGAATCTTTGAAGCTTCTTTGTGTGTGTAACATGGGCAGATTTTTCGAAAGGATAAAGTACTCCTCTCTCCTCATTATTTTGTAAACATGGCATTTATTTTGTAAATTAGAAAAAAATATCATACAATACATTCCTGATGAATTTATTTATAAGATATGATTCTCTCAACGTGAATTTAATTCAGTTTTTTTTCAAACAGAGTAACATTCTGATATTTTATATTACTATAAGCTGCCTTCTATAATGGTTGTTGATGTAAGAAAAATTGATTGGATGATTTCAATTTCAAATGAGTGATGACAGTGAATCATGGATCATAAATATATAGATTCAAATTCAGCATATTATGAATGATCATTTACTTATAACTCGGATCATTCGAGAATAACTGAGTACATACTTACAGTACAGATCTATTTCAGTGAATATGATTATGTTTTCAATCATGATTGTATGCCTCAAGTATTTCAAATTATTTTATCATATTGTATACCAACACTCTATTAGTATTGTTTCTTGATTGACTTATGAGATATGATAGAGTACATAGATTTTTCAACGATCTCCCACAATCTTATATTGAGAGATTTAGTTAGGTCGACCGCTCCCCATATAGATCTTGTTGTACTGCGATCAGCTCTATATAAAACCTCTGAAACTTGGAATTTACAACAATGTACAGTCAACGGTGAACAAATATTCATAGTTTAGCATCGAATAGGGCGAACAAAAATAAATTAAAGTAATTCCGTTGATTTCCATCATTAATTTTCACATGAAGAAACCATAATATTCGTGTTTCCTAAGGTGTCTTTTTTAAGGATATACAAGGGGTTTGACAATTGACTCAAAGGTACGTAATTCCTTCATTCTATACCTAGAGCCGGATGTAACATTTGGGGTGGGATGTTTATGACATAACACCCTGCATATATCCGGGTATTACATTTAGCTCAACAACTGTATAGGTCATAACAATTTGTGAAGGTGTGGAGTGTTTATTGCATTACACCCTGTAGTATATATCCGGGTATTACATTTGTCTTGACAACTGTATAGGTTATAACATATAGTCGTGAATAGTAAGTTTCGTGTCATTTGAATAGAGAACTTCTTCAACCTTCTACTGTGATAGCTCGCATTATCCATCACAATCACACTTTCCGATGGAGCTTTGGTTGGGCACTGACCAGATGAATCTACCCGACCACTATCTGAAACTTCATGAGTGTCAAACCACGCCTCATCCAGATAAACAATATTCCTTCCATCCTCTCTATATTCAAGTACTGTAATTAAATAATCCATTCTCATCTTTTTAAGCGGGCCGATTCCATCATAATTATTTGCCGTTTATCATTATTCTTCCATAACAAATCCGTTTTGTGAAATGCATTTTCTTAGTGTCTCACGCCAACACTCTATTCTTGTGTCATCTGTTCTTGATCTTGGAATTCAAGTTTTTTTGTTCCCTATACATGTCATTTACTTTTTGACGAATTATATCCACATCATACACGTCCAGTTTCTAAGGAGTATCGGAGTCTTTTCTTTTTCTTGTGTTCATTATTTACTTTTTTGTGTCATCTGATAAAACATCTCACTTTAATTATTTTTTTCATCACTTATTTTTCTTTCCACGGACGGAACATTTTCAGACAACACGTAATTGACAACAGATAACTTCGTTTCTAACCATAAACAAACTGCTAACTGAATTTCAAAACCACAAATCAGCATGAAAACTTGGGCATGTCCTAATTATTTTAAGAAAATTAGTCAATAACATAATGAAAACCTAGTATAAAAAGTTTGAAAATCAATCAAATTAGTGACAATTATTGAATTACGTTGAAAAATTTCAATTCGCGTATTTATGAATTTTTCCCATTGAATTTCACACCCCGAACCATCATTATAGTATGCGATTATCATTATGTGATTATCATTGGCAGGAGTATACCTTGAAGTATACTAATAAATGGAAGCCTGGGAGCCCTCTGGAATTACAAAAAATTTCCATGCACAACATAAGAATGAAAAATAGCCAACAAATATCACAAGTCAATCTTTCTTTTCGAGGCACCACTACCGCAAAAACAATAAAAAGTGGGATTTGTGATGTGTTGCAGATGTTGGCCATCTTAGATTTAATTTCTGTTTATGTAGTATTTCTCACAGACCGAATTCTAAGTAACATAATTTTTTCCAGGATACTTTTTTTGAAATTTCTAGAAACCAATGGAAACTTTCTATTCAAATCATTCATGTACGAATTGGCCAATCAGAATATTATTATAGTGAGAATAATCTACCTTGAAAATTGCCGTGGGAATAATTTGAGGTATTTTGTTTTTATTGTCTGACAACGTATATTTTTGATTTGAGGTCTGTCATCAATTCGCATGAAAAGTGAGAAATGAATTACAACCGGTTTAGAACCTTGTATCATTGTTTGGGGAAATGTGTTTCTCTACGACTATCGTATTCTACATTGATTACATATTGGTTATTAATTGATGAATGAAGATGATTCCAAGATACTGTGGATTCTAACCAAAGAGAGTAAACGTTATCTGAGTAGGAGAGTATATTCTCCATAAGACAATGGTGACACTAATAGAAAGAGATGAAAGATAATTCTACTTACCTGTAACTACTTACCAACTACAGAAAATCATTCTAGTATTAGTCTTCCACATAACAGTGCTGAATTTTTCAAAATTTGTTCGGCAGATATACCCATCCTTATATCAGATACGTACCTAGAAACAAAAAATGTTTGAATAATGTATTATAATTCATTTGGAAGCAAAAAGTATTTGATTTATTTAAACATTGATTTGAATAAAGTCAAACATTTTGTGTGTGGATTTTGCAGAGGTCCGGGAAAACCACCACTGCGAACTTATCAAACATTTTCCTCAGACAATTTTCAGGGGGTATAGGTAAAAATGAAAGAAAAACAGGGAGACAAAGTCAAATTTTGGATATTTTCAACTCTCCAGGAGTTTCCAGGACTTTGAAGTGAAAAGTAGGCTGTATCTCGAGAACGCCAAAAGATAGAAAATTTTTGGAAGCCAATCGATTCAGAATGACTGATTTGGTAGGTATAGAGTGTTCCCAATAGAAAGTAAAATTTTTTAATTTTTTTTGTAAAAATCAAGGCCAATATCCCTAAAACTCGACGAATATCGGAAATATTCGTAGGGACTTCAAATTATAACCAAAATGTGCGGAATTTCCTGGAGATCCCAGAAATGTATTCTCTATCAGATTCATGATGATAATTTCCATGCAATGATGAAAACAAAGTCAAAACTTGATATTTTGGGGGTGGGTTTTGCAGAGGTCCGGGAAAACCACCACTGCGAACTCATCAAACATTTTCCTTGAAAAATCCCCAGGGTGTATAAGTGAAAAGGAAAGAGAAACAGGGGAATGAAGTCAAATTTTGGATATTTTTAATTCTCCAGGAGTTTCCAGGACTTTGAGGTGAAAAGTAGGCTGTATTTCGAGAACGCCAAAAGATAGAAACATTTTGGGAACGCCAATCGATTCAGAATGGCTAATTTGGTGGGTATAGAGTGTTTCCAAGATGGAGTCAAAATATGTTTTTTTCTTGAAAAAGTCACGAAAGGCCAATACCCCTAAAAATCGATGAATATCGAAAATATTCGTATTGACTGAAAATTATAACCAAAATGTGCGAAATTTCCTGGAGATCCCAAAAATGTATTCTTTATCAGGCTTCATGATCATAATTTCCATGCAATGATGAAAACAAAGACAAAACTTGATATTTTGGGGGTGGGTTCTGCAGAGGTCCGGGAAAACCATTTTCCTTATAATCTCAAATCCATGAAACTCATTGATGAATTGAAAATGGTAACTTCTTTATGAACCACAAGTCACGTGATAGCTTATTGAATTGATTATCCATAATTTTGTATCACATGACAATTGGTCACATTTTACTGGTATTTTGAGAATAATGGTTCGATTTCAATAAAAGTATTCCATTTTTCTTAAATTACCAGTCACTACTTCTTGTACTAACCATTGAAGTACGTCACCACTTCTCGACATTCAACAAAAAAAATTGGTATAACTTCGCTGATCATAGTCCCCAGAGCCCAAACATAACATCGAAAATGTATATTCAGTACCCTGATCTGTACATTTAAGGCGTTATTGAGAATTCTCCGAAGATTTGGTTTCAAATAATTTGTCGCGCACTTTTATATGAAAAACTCAACTCCCTCTTCTGTATTGAATATCTGAAAAATGAATATACGACAAGCCGTAGTATTATCACGCAAAATGTAAAAGCGACTTGATAAAAATAAATGAATCGTCGGTTTCAGGCTTTCGTAATATCTGATGGAAGTTACTTGATTGATTTATAATTTATTCGATTTTAATGGATATGTTATTCCTTTGTTTAAGAATTATAGCATACACTTCGTTGTTTTTGATAGTCGAAATCCTTGAAAAAACGCTGAAAGTCGCAAAACTACAAACATTAGAAGTTATGCATTACAATCTGAGAAATCTTTATAATGGTCTGATTGGGTGGGATCTTTGATTTAGTTTTATGAAAATGTAGCTAATGCTCGCGGTATTGCCGCTTCGATTTTTGTATTTTTTTTATTAGATGCAAGCTTTGTGTCTAATACCTATACCTATATATATATATATATATATATATATATATACTAGCGGACCCGACAGACGTTGTCCTGTCCAAATTGTTTTCCCGAAAATTTTCCCGTTATCCCATTTTCCTGTTACCCCTTTTTGTCTTTACCCTGATATCCCCTTATCCTGTCATCCCGTTATCCCGTTTCTTCGTTATCCCGTTTTTTCGTTATCCCGTTTTCCTGTTATCCCATTTTTTCTTATCCCGTTATCCCGTTTTCCACTTATCCTGTCATCCCGTTATCCCGTTTTCCCGTTTTTTTCGTTATCCCGTTTCCTGTTATCCCGTTTTTTATTTATCCGTTATTCCGTTTTCCCGTTATTCCCTTATCCTGTCATCCCGTTATCCCGTTTTTTTCGTTATCCCGTTATTCCCGTTATCCCGTTTTCCTACAAAAAAAAAAATAGGGGTTGATCGTAGAAGGGTGAATTAAGAGTAATATGAATTTTTTTATTCTAAGTCATGACAAAATAAAGATAAAAATCTTGCCAAAAAATAGGGGTTGATCGTAGAAGGGTGGAAATCCAGGGTTGTATGTATTTTTGAATGCTGTATCATAAAAAAATAAAAACAAAACATTTTGTCCAAAAAATAAAAAAATAAAATTAGGGGGTGGACCACCCTTGATATTTAGGGGGATGATTTGTGAAACTAAACCATCCAGGGCGCCACCCAAACGCATACAAAAAAATTCATTCAAATCGGTCCAGCCGTTTAGGAGGAGTGCAGTGACAACACACGTACAGTAGAATTATATATATAAAGATATGTAAATTTATATATATGAGGAAATTATTTTTATTTGGGAAGCAGTCAGGTATGTTCAATTCAATGAATATTCTTCGTTTCTTGAGTCGAACTTTCGATAATGTTTATTATTTTTACCAATACTTCTCTACAATATGTGTTATTAATAACAGAATAATATTATTACAAAATATACTTACTAACATGAAAATATTAAAAATTAGTTTCAAAGAGTAGCATTAGACATTTTTTCATAAAGAAAAAATTGCGAGGATAGAGAGTGTCAACTGACTTTTCACAAAATATCAAAAAATATATACAGATGGAAAAATTCAAAGAGGATTATTATTTGAATTCAGTTCATTTTGTTTGTGAAAATAATACCAAGATCGTCAATATCTGTTTTTTATTAATAATATTATGTTTATGTTTGTTAATATGTACCATTTCTAAAAAAAGTCTTCTAGGGAAGACACTTTCGAAAACTAAAATGTCTGAATTTTTGTAATCTATACGATAATCATCATCAATAGAATAACTGCATACAGCACAAAATCTTATATGCCTCCTACAATCACTCTGTGGCCAGTGCTTCAAATAATTGTTTTGTTTGACCAATGTAAACTTTGTCACAATCAATATATGGTATTTTATGTACAATATTTGACTGGAATTCCTTTGGAATGGGTGTTTTCAATTTACTATGGAGATTGGAAATTTTGTTTATGTTAGTTTTTGCTATTTTTATATATTTTTTTAATTTTTGTTATTAAGGACTCTAATCAACTTTGGAGTCAGATATTGAATATGAGGTAAACTTTTATGAGTTATTCTATTTATGAAGTTGTTATTTGGTGAATTTAGAATTGGAGGCATGTTATATGATAAAGTACTAAAAATAATTTTATTGACTAAATAATTTGGGTATGAATTTTCGAGGAGTAAGATTTTTTGTTCATTCAAAAACCCATTTCTCAGAGAGGGATGAGTTGATTTCTGTACTCTTGTTTTCATATTGGAAATCACCTTAATTTTAATATTGTTCGAGTGTTGAAAAAACAGTTTCAAGAATGAAAATTACCCAAATATTCAGAGAAAAGATTCGACCCTCTGGAATTCGAAATTTGGAAAAAGCTTTATCAGTACGCATCTACTCCTGGAATGTAACGCTTATGAAAAATTTCATACCATACTAAGTTACTCTTTGAACTATAACCTGTTTCATAATAGGGTTATTCTTCACCGCCAGGGTGCAGAAATTGAACTTGAAAAAATTCATTCTCACGTAAAAAAATTAAAGAAACCAACAACGTTAGCCGTTCTTTCAAAATGAACAGTTTCAAATTAAAAAATTGTTCATAAATCCAGGGGGTAGTTAGAAACCCTTAGGATTGAAATTTCTCATAACATATTTAACATATTGTTAGAATTCTAGAAATGTTGCCACTGTTCAATTGAATATTCATCTAATTACTTGAGAGTGCTTGGAATACACTCGAATACATTCATTGATTGAGAAAAGTATTTCTTTTTTCCGATGGACATTCGTTGGAATAGAATTATTTTCCACCCCAATATCACTATGAAGTACACCAATAGTTGTGTGCTGGCTATTTTGTAATAAAATGAATCATTTTTCTGTTTGACTGCCAAAGGAAATATTTTTCACGATTTAACCTTTGAATAATTATTATAGTAGGAGTAATGCCAGTTTCAATTCGAATTCTGGAAGAATTCTAATAGATACATTTCCGAATGTAATTCTAACCCAACAGACAACATAGTTTTGTGTTTGAATGGACACGCAAGGCCAACATTTATTTAATGGGTTGCATCAGTTGCATGCAACGTTCTCTCCAACTAAGAACTACCTGTGGAATAATGACATAATTATTTCGAATAGTATGTTTTTCTCGGGTATTCCACTAGGCTGCTTAAAATACGCTTTCAGTCGCTAACGTTTTATTGAGGAATTTAATCCCCAAAAGGATCAGTTGTAACAAATCAGTTTTGTTGGAGTTTGATACATTTTATGAAGATAAATATCATATATTTTGTTTACACTGTATATGTTTCTATCAAATTCAACTTTTTGAATGGTTTACTGTGATTTGTTGTTGTATAAAAAAAATATATCGACACTTTTCAACAAGAAAAAACATAATTTCATCTCGTTCTTCAAGACCGGATATTTCCACAAAATAGAAATGATAATTTTTTTTTCATACAAATGCACTAAAAAAAAGAATGATTCATTCAATTTTTCGTCCTAGTAGTTAATGAGCCGCGGGTCTGGAAACGCGATGAGAAGATATACGTCTTCCTTTTGGTGAGATGAGAGTCCATCCCTCGAAAACCCCAAATTCCAAATATTTTTGAAATCGGGCAGGGCCCACTCCAGTACTTAGGGAAAATGTCTTCCGACTTTTTGGACGATTTTTATATGTCTTCCGTTATAATAATTTTGTTTAGAAAGTGACTAATAATCATCTGACAAAGCGAAAGACGATTTGGATGAGGCGCACTACTCAAAACCTATTTTTTTAAATTTTGGGCCCCAAAATTGATCATTGCACAAATTCTACGTTTCCTATATGCTTAATTTTGTGTTCCTTCACTTTGTTATGGTCTTTTCATCGGGAAAATCCAAGTGGAAGACTTTTTAAGTAGGCCCCGGCCTCAGGGTTGACCATATAGACAAATGGAAAAACTCGCGGGAAAAATCGAAACTGTACTTGTGTTCAATCTTAAGCCTCCAAATTTTGCATGGAGCTCCTTCAGGGGCCAGAAAACCTAATTTCCGAAGGAAATACTTTTTGGCCAACTTTTCTTCCCTTATCACCCCTTTGAATTTCCTCTATTTTCTCTGTTTATTCCTGGTAATCGTTTGAACATTTTTTTCATCAAAAATTCAGTGTATAAAGTTTGATAAACTCACCTCAACTAGTTGTCAATGATAACAGGAACAAATTTCAACCCCTATATACGGGCTGTTCGCCCCCGCCGGCTCAAATAATTTATTTGAGCGAGAAAGAGCACATAATTGAACTTAGGGAGATGAATGAATACCACCAAATGAATTCTTCGGCGTTAGGCTCGTTAACAGTTTATAAATAAATAAAGTCTTACTTGAAATAAATGAATAAATTCAAAAACAATTTTTACCAACAAATTATCAAAAATGATTTTGGTGTCAAAAATGATTTCAGTATAATTCATTCTCCCACATATGATCAATTACAACACTTTTTTTGGTTACAAATTAATTATTGTTTATTAAAAGGGTAAATATAGGAGATATTTCATTTTTTTCTAGTCGATATAGCTTACAAATTATTTGAATTGTTCAAGAAAGTTATAACAAGTTTATTTAACTTCATAGACTGAATTATCGATGACAAAAATTTTCAAATGAAAAAGATTAGCAGGATTAAACAGAGAAAATAGAGGAAATTCAACGGGGTGGGAAGGGGTGAAAAGTTGGCCAAAAAGCCTTCCCATTAGAAATCAGGGTTTCTGGCCCCTGAAGAAGCTCCACGTAAAATTTGGAAGCTTAAGATTGAACCAAAGTGTAGTTTTCGATTTGTCAATTTAGCCGCTCCCGCGAGTTTTTCAATTTGTTCATTTGGTCAACCCTGAGACCGGGCCCTACTAAAAAAAGTCTTTCACTCGGTTTTTCCGATATAAAGACGGACAGAGTCAAAGGAATAATAGATAGAACAATACAAAAAAAAAAACATGGAAAAAACTTAATTCTACGCGGACGAGAGTTTTCAGGAAAAAAAATTAGGGAATATGGAAATTTGTACAGGACAATGTGTGTCGGGTCAGCTAGTTGGGACATAAAGACAGTGTGTTTTTTTCCTATCTCTCAATAAATATTAACAGAGGGATTTTTATTCGGGTCTATCAGATTGTGTATTATTTTCATTCAGTTTTGTGAAGGTACATACTATTGATGTCGAATCTTCAATATTGCCAGAAAGGTTGTTGAATATTCTTGTGCTCAGATAAGTATATCCACAATGACCAATAGTTTTGGATGAATACTCAGTGCACATCATGTTTACTTTTTTCGCACTGGTATTTTAATTGTGGTCAACCATTCTTAAACGACTTCTGTTTCCGTATTGATCTACTGCCACATGTAGAAAGTAAATTTGCCTGAGATCTTATATAATACTTTCGGAATAGAGCAAGTACGATAAAAGTTTGACACTTACTGAAACAGATCATTAGGATTTTTTTCAGTAGAACATCTATTAAAGTCAAGTAAGTGCCCAACAAACAAGTAAAGTTTACGTCATTTCGACCTTCAAATAGATCAGCGCCCAAATTAGCGAAGGTAATTCTTACGTTATAATTACCTTGAATTTACCAATATGGGGAAGAGAATGGAAGTAATTCAGAAGTCGAAAATTGGGCAATAAAGACATTTTGCCTAATAAGTCGAAGGCATGAATAGGTAAAAATGCCTTCAGAATAGTCGACTGATGGTAAAAATTTAGTGTCATTTCCACCTATTTCAGGTTAAAAACACTATATCAAAACACACAGTAGACGGTTAGAAGAATAAATGTTTACTGCATATTGTGTATCTTAATCTACATGATTATTCGTAAAAGCTTTGAAGATGAACATGACGTATGAAACAAGAACTGTCAAGAAACGTACAGCACAGAATAATGTATGCGATAAAAACTTTTCTGTGATAAAGTTGAATTTAACAAGTGGGCCCCTTCAAAATATCAAATTTTTATGGAAAAAATTCATGAAATCAAGTGTACTCCCTCAACTTTTTTTATCAAACACATATGATATTTATATACATACTTCATGTATATAAATATCATATACACCAATTTTGTGACTATCTCTCATTGAAATATAGTCGATTCAAGAAAATTATGAATCATTTTTGCAATGGCGGAAACGCTTCAAGCCGAAAAATATGGCGTCTATCCCATATGGGACCTTTAAGTCACATTTTCCTATAATTTCAACTTTGAGAACACATAGGCTTTATGCAAAGTAACCTTCATTCCTGACTTTGAAGTCCATTTTCCTTATTTTGGAATTTCAGACCCTTTCACATTGTGGTCACGTGATGAAATACAAATTTGTTATGGGATGTTTTTTCATGCTATATGTCTATACGTTCTGTTCTCTGGTTGGTTTGGAATCGTGGATAATAAATTTTGAATATCAAATGTGTGTAGTGATCTGCTCAAAAATGGTAGTTTGACGTGGCCGCGTTTCGCATAGTCTGAAAGTACTCTTTGCAGAACGCCGTGCTCGGAAATATCCAATTCTATTTGTTTGTCAAAAAATCGAGATAAAAACTTAAATTCGACGTTTCCGGACGCCACATGATTGGTGTTGAAATTTTCGAAGTCATCGTTTCAACAAATCAATCTTTCATTGTTTTGCTATTTGCTTTCGTTTTCTTGAACTTTATTCATTAATTTTTTTACTCATTTTCTTCAGCTGGACCAACTTTACTGAATTTCATTTTGCGTATCATTGAAAACGTCACGGCAGTAGTTCATCGCTGGCGACAGACGAAGCTTGTTGAACGCAGCTTATCTATGCATTCTTTCTGTTCATTCTGTCAATCTATCCATTACCGGCATAATCTAACATAAGCCTGTCCTGTATTGCCTCCGTCGATGGTTAACACTAATTTGCTTTCATATTTTGTTCATAAAAATGGATGATGAATGTTTTGAAATAGTTGAAGTCATTAGAAGACGTGGAGTACATAGTAGAATATTCTTTTGTACCACATAAGTGACATGATGTCTCTGATCTTTGGTCTTTGGGAAGTGTAGGTTTGGAATATATTCCCATTCTGGCAGCTGATCGATAGTGTTGGTGGTATACTTGTATGGTTTATTGATTCTATTCGAATCTCTACTTGGCATTTCATAGATTTCTGGAATTCAGCTTCAAAATAAATTATTTGAGGAGAGTAAATTGTATCATGTCGTGCTCATCCGAAACGATTCGGGCGTCAATATCTGATAATAGACCAAGTTACTTTGAGGAATGTATTTTTGGTAACTTGGACTTCGTTGTAGACATTTGGTCTTATAAGACAAATCATGTAGTAATCTCGCCCTCATCGTGGAACAGTAGGTATAAACTAGGACAAAAATGCCCAGGCTACTTGATTGGTGCCAAAATAGCTAATGTAGAGTGTATAGTAGACCTGTTTACCGACTTGTATATTTCCTGACTATACATGAGATAATAATTAGGTTAATATTCACTAGAATGTATTCCCTGAAAGTTCAAGTTCACATTTGGCCTGTTCACCTTCAGGTGAAATTTAACCTTATAAATAACTATTGACCCATGAAGCTGTGAAGGTATATTTGAAGTTCATAACAAGTAATTTCATACTATGCACTACGCCTATTAACTTCATGGTTTTTGTAGGAGATCCGGCGGTCTTGGTTACGGTTTTTATAACTCGAATTATAACTCTGGAGTTAGTTAGTAGTTGAAGGTAGAATATTTGGTCAGAAATAGGTAAATTCGGACTTCTCCAAGCCATTTTACCACACAGCTTGGTATACTTATCTTATAATGTTAGTTGGGTGCTGGCAACACCTCCCAAACTTCCCAATCTATACTCGATCAGTGCATGGTAAAGGATTTCAATTTGGTGAGAATTCAATATATTATTGAGGTATAAAAATTCAGAAATGATACTTCTTGAAGTACCTACTGTATTATGTGAACATTTCATCTAATGTGTCTTCACGTAGACACCTGAATATTTTACGAATTCTGAAGAGTTTAGTTGAATAACATCATCGGAGTTTTTCCATTTCTGGATTATTGGGATCATGAAGGTGAGATAAATAGCAAGCAGAAGGTAGGAACGATGGATTTGTTTGAAAATAATGAACAGGTTTCATAAAATCATATTTTTTCTTCTAAGTCAGGGTCCTTTCAGAATATCTATCAGATATAGTTCAATGTCCAGCGTGGCTTAAGCTGGGGAAGTAGTTGTTTTCTGTTAGACATTCACAAAAAAACTTCATTTTTAAAAATCTTCCTATTCTATATTCAATTGAGAATGTTTCCTTTTTCAGTAGGAACAATGGTTTTTCGAAGTTCACTGTCAAATTTTTCGGGTTGAAACAATCTATAATATTACTCTTATCACTTTCAACCTTTTTTTTTCATATTTTTCCATGATGTATCTTCATAAATATTACCGTGTCATCAACGAAACTTATGCTTCATCCATTGGTTTGTGAGGTGAGTAGGCTATTCATATAACTGATATAGAATATCGGTCCTAATAATGTCCCTTGCAGCACCCCATATTATACAGTTCTTCGGTTCGCGATACGTTATTATTATATTTGAAATTCTTGTTAGGTTTCACCAATATTTTGAGATGACTATAAAAAAAATGGAAAAAGCGAGGGATCGACCACTCCCCTGGTCCACTTCTAACCAATTTTTTTCCAAAAATTTCGAATGTCTCCCTGTTCAACCTATCCATGAACACAACTGGTGTGACTGAGTTTTCTGCGATTCCTACTATTATCATTGATGTTGAATGACACTTGATGATTTGTCCGTTGCTTCAAACCATAAGGAATTTTTTCGTCACAAATATGGAGATCATGTGAGTTTTTCATATCTTCCCTGGGACATGCCGCTTCGTTATTAATGAAACTTGTTTTTTGAACATATGGTCATTTCGTTGCATTCGTGAAAACCATTGGGAGACCTCAACTATAGCGAGATAATCATCTGGGGACATAGCATGAACTTTCTGTGCGTGGAATTTGAGAATTTGCGAAATACATGACTATATGGAGCATTCGAATTGTTTCATTATATTTTCAATGAAATATCACTGTGGTGGGTGATGTCAATAACAACCCATCATCTCAAGTAATGAAGAATCATTTTTACGTCAACAGTCGAAGGAACATTTGAATGTTTCATTCCATTGTATTTAGGATTTGGGGTAGAATCGAAACACACATTGGACCATGGACCAAAAAAAAACATTTGTGAAAAATATCTCTTATTGTTTTCCAACCAGTGCAACATTATTAGCATTCAAGTAATTATTTATAATCATCATCCAGCCATACGAAAATATCTATTCTCCGGTCTATGCTTTGTGTATATCGTCTCCTTTTTGTTTGACCATTCACCAACATTCTCTCCGAGTTAGATCTCTTTATATCTTCACAAGTTTCTCTGGGCGGAACTGGCTGTCCGTTGACAGACCACTTGGCTTGATAAAGGGCCTTCTATAACTTTGGAGAGTGCAAGTCCAGACAGAAACTTTTCACCAGAGCCCTATAGAGGTTGTTTGCTAATTTAATACCCTTTTTCCATTTTATCGGAAGTTAACAGTTGAATAGAATGGAAAGTAGGTTAACTGTATCCCTGAGTATCATTCTGGGACATAACACTGTTCAGGTTATATAAAAGTAATTCGTCAGCGATCCGCATTACATGGATAGTGAGTTGAATTATCAGGAGATATGTGGCATATTTCAAATAGTTTAGATTTCTCATTCACATGTATTGGTGTATCATGATAAAAAAAAATGGAATTCGTTACTAGTTTCTATTTGAAGTTACCTTTCAATCCATTTCCATCGAAATATAAGTCATTTCCAGGGTTATTTTCAATAAACCTGCTATGAACCGCTATGAACTTTGCTCGAATCATGATTTTCAAAATACTTTTTCGTTCACCAAAGACTACTCCTGATCATATAATATGCTATGTAATGCCATTTTATTGCCCATTCATTTCAAATATATTCCAAATGCAACATTATTGAACTGAAACTAACGAATCTAGAAAAATCAACGAATTCTCTATGGCCGAGTTCAAAAAACTTCTAACCGTTGACTGGGAATTCCTAAAAACTTCACTATCACCACCTTTACCAATATCAATTATGCTTTCAGTGATTTCTGGGAGCATTTTCATTGATGCTTTGAGGCTGCATTTCCTAAATCCTCAAGAAATAAAAGTTAATAACAACAAAATAACAAAAGCACCCTCTCCACTTCATTAAAAAGAGATAATGAAGATCGCAAGAACTTGATTCATGTGAGAAAACGGAAAACTTCGAAAATAGCAAGAGGGTTTATAAAATAGCCAATAAAGGTGTTCAAATTGAAATATGTCAGAAAAAAATGAATCATTACATGAAAAAAGTGCAGGATTCTAATAATGAAAGCGAAACTTCCTGGAATATTATAAAAGAAACAAAAAAATCATGGAAACAAATGTATTTGGGCCACTGATATTTCTATCATATTCAAATTATCTACCTACTAACATAGTGGAAAGGTTTGTGGTGAATTGAAGAATCATATTTTTTGGTTAGTCTGGTTATTGTCAAGTCCAAGAAAATGAGTTTTCTGGTGATATTTCAAAAGTGAATTTTATGTTTTTGGGAACTTTATGCATATATTCAGGAGAGATATCTAATTGTCTGTTGGTACCAATGAAACAAATTGAAATGGCATCTACCTATCGATACCATTACAAGAAATGTTTTATCAACGGATGTTCATGAATCGAATTCTCTAGGTTATCCATGAACATTTCGGCAAGTGAAGGACTTGAAGGAATTCCCATAATTAACCCATTTGAAGAAGAATATTATTTTTTGTCGAATTCAAACTAATTTTGTTGTAGACACATTGATAAAAGGTCTATTATTTCTTGACCTGTTTTGACATGGTTCTAGTCTAATAACTTAGACTAGAATATTAGTATCAACCATGATTATTGAGATTCCTTCTTATAGAGAATAGAATAGAATAGTTTATTGATCCACATGTGAGCTTATAGAGCATTACAGAGAACATGTATAATAAGATTATTCAATAGAACACTACATATTTAATATGTTCATATATATATTCATATATAAATAAAATTAAATGAGTAAATGAGGCACACAACCATATCAATCAGTAATCAAATAGATGCTTCATGTGATATGTATGTTAGTATCCATAGAAGGATCGAAAATATTAAAAATATTCGGCGAGGTTGTAAAGGAGTAATACCCAGTAGGGAAGGTTTAGTTTTTTTCCTCAAAATATGTGCTTTTTCTGAAACTTTCAGCTCATTGGAAAGTATATTGCATAATCCCAGTCCCAGCACGTTTATTGATTTTTGACAAATGTTGAGGTGTGAATTTGGTAAATAAAAGCCGTTTTTTTCTGTTACAGTTGTGGTATTGCTTATTTGTGGGGAACATATTTTGTTTGCATAACCGCTTCTAAAATATACAAACCAGGGAGTGGAATAATTCAAAATTTCTTGAAAAGATCTCAACATGTGGGCTGCTGGGAGATGTTGCAAAGCAACGTATTATTCGCATTCTGTGCGATGAATACATCTTTCGCTGCTGGGGAGTTTTCCCATATTGTGATTTCGTAGCATATTCTTGATTGTACCCTGAGCATGATAGAACAGGAGTGGACTAGATGTGTCTAAACACTTCTTAGAATTCTGGTTTGGTAGCATATAGAGTGCAGAGAGCTGGTCAGATTTTTGCAATATGATTTGAAGCTGAGATCGTTGTCGATTATGATGGCTAAGAATTTGTTCAAGTCCAAGGAAGGTAGATTCGTGTTTTGTCTGTTATGGAAGCTAGTGAAACTTGTTTTTGGTCTATTTAGAAACAGAGTGTCGTTGCTCAGCCAACTATGTAGGGCATCACTCGTGTCTTGATTTGTATCACTATTTCTTTTTGTTTCGCGAATATTCATCATTTCGTACCCCCTTCTGCTGATATCATAACAAATCCGCATTCAATTTTCGAACAAGAGTTTCAAGTTCTTCAGGGATTTCGTACAATAACATCATTTATCAGAAACCATTAGTCAGCACTTTGCCACATAATCCACCCCGTTCAATTATACCGACAGCCTACCAACGTTGGCATTTCACGAAAATTGATATCCAGTTTCTCCGATAAATCAAATTACGGTAAGTCTTGATGAGCTTCGGACAAGGGACGTATAAAATGGAGGAGAAGAGTGCGAGAGGAGTAATCCCGAAGACACAATTGTCTTTAGATTTGCCGACCCAATGATATACATTATAAATTTAGATTGGATGGATGAGGCGAATGGGCCTTTCATCCGTGCTCTGAAACATGGCTTAGCAGGGTTATGCTTTCGGTATTATGGGTATATGCGAACAAAGCTGTTACACTAATGTTATCCGGAATTATTATTGATAGATTTTAGCCACTACGGAACGTTTGGGTTATGAATCATTACTCCTTGGTGTTCGGAACAATGAAACCTCTTACCGCACGAGGTAGGATTATTTGTTTCGTTTCCTCTCATGCTAGTGACAATGATGTGACAGAATTTCAAGTCAATACACATCAAAGAAGAATTTGGTCAGTGATGTTTGTTGTTATTTCTGTGTGGAAACTGTACAACGAGTAGATAGACCGGTTTTATTTTTTATTTTCCAATAATAATGAATATTACGTACATACATATTTTGAAAAAAAAACACATTTTCAGTTGCCACCAGTGGCGTACAAGAATGGTATCATGGTCCCTTTTCTCCCTTATTTTTAGCGCCACTGGTAAAATAAAAAAATATTATATATTTTTCGCATTTTGCTCTTTTTGAGAAAAACATCAAAGTGCACAACTCCATCAAGGTCAACATGGAAGTGTTTGATAGCTACATCATCCAAGCTCAAGAAGTGACGGACATCAAGTCGTTCAACTCTCCAAATCGCATTGCAGATAGATCTATTGATTTAGATACATTATTCGATGCATTCCATGACATCATCAATGCCCAAACTACTGAATTTGAGCAGCGTGTTTCAGGTTGGTAAAAAACAATAATTTAAATGTTTTGAAAAATCGAATGATTTTTTCCTTCTCTAGGATGGAGTTGTGAGAAAATGTTGTTCCTGGAGGTGAACATGAAAAATACAGCCGCCTTGGCGGTTCTTCATACATAAAACTACCGGGATACATCGAAACGGAGATGGGAGTAAATGTGGGCGTGGGCTATCACATCAGCCTTATTTCCAGCTGCGAGATATTTTTCCAGACAAAATGGAGAAGTAGAAAGTCACAAATTTTCATCAAAAATTCTTAGATACTGAGCTTATGATTCGAATGGCATCTTCAACGCTAAATTGATTTTATTGCTTCACGGATTCCTCAATGAGTTGCAAACAAACTAATTCAATTATTATCAAAACTTAAATATGAAATAAACGAATAATGACGAGTTGAATGATAAACATAACCTCCTCTTCGCAAATTTTATAAATTCCTTGGGAAAACTGCATCAGTTATCGTACCATATCTCATTGTTGATTGAAGTGGAGAATTATTAATTGTTAAAGTCAATGTTTCTGTCAAACAATCAATTCAATGTTTCTCTCAAACAATCAAAAATTAAGATTAATATATCCCAAGAATTCGGGCCTACTAACCATATTTCTACTATCTACAGTTGAAAAAATAAAGTTTTTTCGTTTTTTGTTCGTAAAACGATTGACTGCATACCAGATAGATCAACTTTTTTTATTTTTTACATTTCTCAAAATTCTTATGTAGTTTTCCATGTATTCCAGTATGTGAGGTTTTGGGGTAAATTTCTCCAATTCAAATAGAAAATGAATACATTTTCGCAATGTAATTTTATAGTAATTTCAATTTTCAGTGAGGAGTAATTGCTTTGTGGTAAACGTTTTTTGAAAACAAAAGTTGAAAATGGATTGGAAAAGTTGATTCCAGTCGGTATTTTTAGAAGCCTTGTGAAATCTTCATGGTTTTTTTAAATTCAATAATCTGATATTTTTATATAGCAATTCATTCTCTTTACAAAAATCGATTGGAATATAAAAAAATTGCGCACTATAATCCGAGAGCTCTAGGTCAATAACAGATGTTGAAAAAGGTATGTCTTCAAGAAGTCCGAGCTCCATAGGAAAAGAGATCACGAGTTATTCATTGAAAGATTCTACTAATAGTACAACAGGAAAATGTCTTCAAAAACCTCAAATCCAAGGGTCTTGTGTTATTATGGAACAAACTCCATATTTGATGGTACGAATCGTTTCCGCGATTGAAGAAAAAATATATAATTTCCATGAAAATCAAAAGAAATTCTAAATCACCACACATGATTAGATTTCCACAGAATTTTTATTTAAATTCACATGTTTTGCTAACACAGTATCTTCTTCAAGTGAATGTACAATAAACCAATGACAAACAGTTATAGACCTTTTATCAATGTGTTTGAAACGAAATCATTTTCAATTCGATAGAAAAATAGTTCTTTTTCAGATAATCTTTTGATGAAATATTTTTTGTATTGGTATATTCGTATTTTTTATTGGTACCACGGATTATTCATTCGCGTATCATGGCAAGCTACCAATAGGTATTGGTTACCAATATTAGTGAGGCGAGTATCAGTGGTTGCCTATCGATAAGTTCTAGGAAACTTATAGGTAGTGGGACGACCACATGACGTCAAGACAGCTGATCGAGAATATAGGTATCGTCATCAAATATACCCTGTCTTTTTCCTTCTCAATAGATTGGAAAAAATTATTCGAACATGAAAAGGAAGTTGAGAGGTAAATTCAAATCACCCACGAAATTTGGACCTCCGGTTCCCTAGTGGCAAAATTAAAGTGAAGGAGATTTCCGGAAAAGGGTTCTTTTCGCTGTGAAAGTGATGGCGAGGCCAACTTTGCAGGTTTCCTCTTCTGGTAGTAGTTTTGAGAAAATACAAGTGTAGATTTGAATACAGTTTTCAGTAGTTATGATTTAACACATTATGGTAGTTTTGATGGTAACTATATGAATGCGATTATACTTCTCACGAGGTTATTAATGGAGAATGACACAAGCCAACTTTGATAATTAATTAATTCAAAGTGTAAATTTTTCTATATATTTAAAACACCCTTCTTTGAATGAAGGTAAGAAATCATCAACAGAAATAATTTTACAGTAAACATTTTAATATTTTATTGGTATGAACTCCCATGGTTTCTTTAACCTCTAGCAATTTCGATTCTAAGCTCGTTTACTTTGTTCAGTATGATCAAGAATATTTAAACAAACTTCGCTAACCAAGTCTAGAGCTACGAAACCGAGAAGTACAATATGTTATATATTGGTCAGGTACAAATCGTATGAATATCAAAGGGTTCTTGGTCCCTGGTTCTCGGTTCCTGGTAACGGTCAATTGATAATGGTACCTATAGGTAAATAATTCATGCTTTAGAAATATCAGTAGGTCAAATGGACAACTCAGAAAGCTGATGTGTTGAGGTCAGATTGTTCTGGAATAGTTTTTGTAACTCGCTTTGAGTTGAAGTGCTTATACACATTACGTTGTTGGTACAAATTGCGTTGTCGATTTTTAATTCCATTGGTGTATGGATTATTCACTGAAAAATTGATTCAACTCAATTGTGTTGATTTTCTCCAAAGGTATAAACATAATTGATGATGCAACAGTGTGTAATATTTAAAAGTTGGGAAATACCCATATTTTTGAAAGATAAACGCCATGTGAAGTGGAATAAATAGAAAAATTGAATTAAACGGTTTTCTTCACATAAAAGATTCAATATGAATTGAACCAGAAAATGGTAGATCTCAGGTGAAAAACAACTACTTTCCTGGCAAATACCACGCAGAACGTTGAATGATATTCACCTGAAAATCCATGCATACCTCCATATAAATGGACATTGAATGCAAATGTTTTTTCTGATAAGCTCGATTATGTTTAATTTATGTCGTGTTCACCTAACAATCCGCATACCGGTTTCAGGCTTTTTTGGCCCTCATCAGTACGGAGTAGTCAACCAGCCAAAGGTCCGAAGAGCTCTGGCTGAAGCGAAACACAACGTAACCAAAACCATCATCGAGTCTATAACACCTATAGGTACGCCGGAAAAGAAAACTTTTAACTGGCGGTACCTAGTGACAGAAAGAAACACTCCGAAAATCTCCCACCTCGATAGGTTCCTGAATAAAAGATTCCTTCTCAGTAGGAGTGGCAAGCCCGACAAGCATATAGTGAAAGATAAACGCCATGTGAAGTGGAATAAATAGAAAAATCGAATTAAACGGTTTTCTTCTCATAAAAGATTCAATATGAATTGAACCAGAAAATGGTAGATCTCAGGTGAAAAACTACTCCGTACTGATGAGGGCCAAAAAAGCCTGAAACCGGTATGCGGATTGTCAGGTGAACACGACATACATTAAACATAATCGAGCTTATCAGAAAGAAACATTTGCATTCAATGTCCATTTATATGGAGGTATACATGGATTTTCAGGTGAATATCATTCAACGTTCTGCGTGGTATTTGCCAGGAAAGTAGTTGTTTTTCACCTGAGATCTACCATTTTCTGGTTCAATTCATATTGAATCTTTTATGTGAAGAAAACCGTTTAATTCGATTTTTCTACCCATATTTTTGTTGTCATATGTTTTCTACGGCCTATCTTACATAACTGTACTTATTGATAAACCTTCTCAGCAATGTAAAATTGTATATATGATATAGTACCGATAAAGTTTTTTTTATAAAGTTGATGTTCACATATCAACCTCATTTTAAATTCGAGGTAACGCCTGTATCGATACTTTACTTCGAAATGTAACCCAATGATTGTACAGTAAAAAAAATATCGAAAATCTTTTTTTTTACTTGAATAACTACATGTGATTTTTATAATGAGGGATACTACATTATTGTGATAATTGGAAATACATTGGATATTATAAACAACCAGAGTTTGATTTATAAATAAACTGATACACAAAGTATTTTTTTAATAGTCTTTAATTTATGTATACGTTTCAATCTACAAGTTCTCAGTTGTAGTAGATTATTTTTCTAGTTTTATGTTTGACTGAGTGGCGTCCAAAAATAAAAAAAAGGGTCACAAAATAATAATATTTAACATCACACTATATGAATCAATTAGGGCCAGTTTCCACACGAGTCTCTTGTCGAAGGAAAATGAAGTAACATCTTGTCGCTATATAAATAATGGCCACATAGACCCGCTACAACAATTGAGGATATATTTTGTAAGATTAGTTTTGGTACTTATCCCGATAAGGATCATAGGTAGTTTATAACTGTTTCTCATCGTATTATTCGGTTTATTGTACATTCACCAGAGGAAGCTACTGCGTTAGCGAAACATGTTTGTGGATTCAAACATAAATTCTGTGGTGAACAAATCGTAAAAATAAATGAGAGCAAGCATGACGTAGAATTCATCTCCATTGAGTTTGGTGCCGAAATGTTTGAAGGTTCACCCATTATATTTATTCGATTCGGTATAAATCACACCTTTTTTCTTGGTATTATATTTAACCTTCCACAATCTGAGAACAAAATTAAATGCATCAGGGAATCTATACGAGTGTAGAAGGACAAATAAATTACTCTGTCCCTATAAGTTACCGCAAATTATTTTTCACGAATTAAAAAATATTCAATTAGTCAGTAACTTGTCGTATTCTCATTTTTTTGCCGAGCACAGTTTTTCTCTTAGTGTTTCTTGAACGTGGTCCCTCTTTAATAATATTTTCAGATTGTGGAAAGCTATAATCCCAAAAAAAAGTGTCAAGAATGAGTACTCCTCCGCAAAAAACTAACTTCAAACAATACCCATTTTTTCTTATTCAAATTGAGGCTTGCTTGAAGTAACCAACTGTGGTTGGGTACTACAATTTCATTATCCTTTCCATCCTATCTCTCAGTTAATCCCGTTACTTTTTTTTTAATCGAATGGTTTCAAGTTCATCAGATCTATTATATCTACTTCTTTGACGTATTCAAAATATGTGATTTAGAATAAATTACGATTGATATTTTGTTTTCAGTCATAAAAGAAAACGGATGTGTCTGAGAACGGTGATTGGATTCATCGAAAACGTTTTCCGCGCGTATAAACATATACTAAAGGTCTAAGAGTTTCACTTGGATGTGTTGTGGTGATGTGTATTTTCCGAATGTCTTGAACCACAGCACTTGACTGTAAAAAACCTCTTCCATTGTGACGTTTACTAGTGCGAGCTCGTTTTCTGGAGAGGAAGAAATAAGGAAATTCGCCATAAAATATACAGAGACCGCGGTATTGCTCGCCTAATGGAAGAAAAAGGAAAAACGTGTGAAATCTCAGTGCCCGTTCTACCTTTAACTGTGAAATATTGCTGGAAATATAACTCCGTCTTTGAGGAGAGAACCAGAGTGCCGTTGGGTGTATACATAAAAACAGTATGTATTCACAGAATGGAATCTAATGGTGGCGCTAACCTACAATAATAATTTGTTTATGTTGAAAAGGGAAACATTCTCAATTGAATATTGATAGAAAGATTTTTCTGTGTACTGAAAAATCCACGATTAAAATGAAGTTATTTTTTGTGAATGTCTAACAGAAAACAACTACTTCCCCGGCTAAAGCCACGCTGGACATTGAACTACATCTGATAGATATTCTGGAAAGGCCCTAACTCAAAAGAAAAAATCTGAAATTGAAAATTTGCATTTTCATTCAGATAGTTATTTGATTTTCTATTCCAGTCTCAATTAAGAACTCATAAAGATGAATGAGGCAAAGAAGAATGTTTTCCAAAAGAGAGTACTCACCAGAAATCATTCGTAACATTGACGCAGGAGAGACATCGCATTCACTAGGTCTTCAATACATTTTTGTCGAAGAAAATCTATTTCACGCTTCCACGATCATCAGGAAGACCGAAAGAAATGGGAAACACATTTTCAAGAAGCAATCTCACTTTGCAAAGATTGAAAAAGTTAGAATCATTTCTTCTGGAGAGACACTATGAAATTAGTGTTTTCTGACATTAAACCTGTCATGGGGTATGATAGATTGATTTGTTGAAAATATAAACAGGATGTTCATAAAATCAGATGTGGAATCATCTGCGACTGAAAGATAAACTTTAGTCACTATCTTCCATCGTCAAGATAACCTCTTGTGGGGTATTCATGTTGAAAAGGGAAACATTCTCAATTGAATATTGATAGAAAGATTTTTCTGTGAATTGAAAAATCCACGATTAAAATGAAGTTATTTTTTGTGAATGTCTAACAGAAAACAACTACTTCCCCGGCTAAAGCCACGCTGGACATTGAACTACATCTGATAGATATTCTTAAAAGGCCCTAACTCAAAAGAAAAAATCTGAAATTGAAAATTTGCATTTTCATTCAGATAGTTATTTGATTTTCTATTCCAGTCTCAATTAAGAACTCATTAAGATGAATGAGGCAAAGAAGAATGTTTTCCAAAGAGAGTACTCACCAGAAATCATTCGTAACATTGACGCAGGAGAGACATCGCATTCACTAGGTCTTCAATACATTTTTGTCGAAGAAAATCTATTTCACGCTTCCACGATCATCAGGAAGACCGAAAGAAATGGGAAACACATTTTCAAGAAGCAATCTCACTTTGCAAAGATTGAAAAAGTTAGAATCATTTCTTCTGGAGAGACACTTTGAAATTAGTGTTTTCTGACATTAAACCTGTCATGGGGTATGATAGATTGATTTGTTGAAAATATAAACAGGATGTTCATAAAATCAGATGTGGAATCATCTGCGACTGAAAGATAAACTTTAGTCACTATCTTCCATCGTCAAGATAACCTCTTGTGGGGTATTCATGTTGAAAAGGGAAACATTCTCAATTGAATATTGATAGAAAGATTTTTCTGTGAATTGAAAAATCCACGATTAAAATGAAGTTATTTTTTGTGAATGTCTAACAGAAAACAACTACTTCCCCGGCTAAAGCCACGCTGGACATTGAACTACATCTGATAGATATTCTGAAAAGGCCCTAACTCAAAAGAAAAAATCTGAAATTGAAAATTTGCATTTTCATTCAGATAGTTATTTGATTTTCTATTCCAGTCTTAATTAAGAACTCATAAAGATGAATGAGGCAAAGAAGAATGTTTTCCAAAAGAGAGTACTCACCAGAAATCATTCGTAACATTGACATCGCATTCACTAGGTCTTCAATACATTTTTGTCGACGAAAATCTATTTCACGCTTCCACGATCATCAGGAAGACCGAAAGAAATGGGAAACACATTTTCAAGAAGCAATCTCACTTTGCAAAGATGGAAAAAGTTAGAATCATTTCTTTTGGAGAGACACTTCTGATTTTATGAACATCCTGTTTATATTTTCAACAAATCAATTTGTTTATATTTCCGCATCAGCCTCAATAGTTATTCATACAACAGGAATATAAAGCGACTCTTTTTTGCACGCGAGAAGTTTTCATAACGAGCCGTAGGCGAGATGTGAAACCACGCAAGTGCAAAAAAGAGGATTTATCTTATCCTATTGAATTATTTATTGATCATTCAACTGCTTTTGAGCAATTGATAGTATCTATAAACAAACAACGTGAGTTATAATAACTCACTACTATAACTCACTATAATAAATCGGAAGAGATTCTTGGAATTATTTACGAACCGAATATCAAGGTGGCTCTGTTCTTCTGTAAAAGCCGTTTGGCCGGAACGGAACATTCCATTATTGTTATTGAGGGGAGTAATGTCACTTGAATAATTTTGACGTTTTCAAATTAAGTTAATACCTAATTATCCTGAATTTTGTGCTGAAAAAGATGAATTCAGATAGTGAAGATGAATTATTATGTACACCTCCAGAAATGAGACATGTAGCTAATGTTACCATACAGAATTTATTGCCCGAAAAATGCCAAAACAAATATAAAGGTGTATACAAAAATTTTCAAGATTGGTGTAGCAGCAAGAACATTAAGTCATCGTTCACAGAAAATGTACTTTTGGCATATTTTAGTGAACTCAGTACTAAATATAAAGCATCGTTCCTATGGACTTCGTACTCCATGCTAAGAATCACACTCAACATAAATAATGGAATCAATATAGAGAATTATTTGAAATCACGCGCGTTTCTTAAACGTCAATCAGAGAAACATGTAGCTAAAAACGCAAAAACTTTTAGGTCAGAACAACTCAATAATTTCATAAATAAAGCTCCTGATGAGAAATATCTGGCGACAAAGATGGTAGATCTCACAATATTCAATCGTTTTTATCATCTAGTCAATTACATAATTTATTTTAGGTTCCTTGAATAATGGGCATTATGGGTAATTGTCGTGCACCATAATTGCACTCTATGCAGATTACAGATTCAGAAGATCATGGATCTATTTATATGGTCAGTGTACCAAATACAAAAACCGAAATTGCCAGAAAATTCACTGTCACGGGAACTTTTTATACCATAGTTAAGAAATATTCAAATCTTCGTCCTACTGATATATCGCAAACGATATTATTCTTTAAATTTCAAAATGGAAAATATCACTCACAAAGAATTGGCCTTAATAAATTTGGAGCAAAGGGGAAAGACATTGCTACATTTTTAAAATTACGACACTGTAATTTATATACAGGGCATTGTTTTCGCCGCTTGTCGGCAACTTTATTAGTAGATCAAACCAAACATATAGCACAGATTCCATCACATAATTACAACACACGACAACGACATCACTTCCTTGTTCCACAAATGACAAAATCACTTTGCCAACGAGCATATCCCTACATTGCTCCCAAAATATATAATTCATTACCTGAGAATTTGAAAAATATTAGTTCTGTAGCAAATTTCAAACAACAACTCAAATCTCACATATTCAGCAAACCTAGAAAGATTATACATATCACCATCGTTTCTTAAATATATTCAAAGTATACGCAAACTAAGACTTATTCACTGATTTCAACGTTGTCGATATAGAATAATTAGAGCGTATAAGTCATTCCAAATTTGTTTTCCTAAATCCACGGGTTGTAATTTTATTACTCCAACGATACTCTCTAGTAATGTACTTGTACTCTTATAATTTTATGTACTTCTATTATTCTTATGTACCTCTACTATTTTAACGATTTCTGCATATTATGTACTACGTATAATTTATTTGATATTTATTGTTTTCATCTCAAAACAAGTGTTAAATCACTTACTGAGTACTCACATTTATTCACAGTTAATTGTCATTTTATCTCTTGTAATCCACATTTTTAATTTACCTTTGAATAAATGTATTATTATTAAGATACTGGAGGGGATATAACGGCACTGAAACGCCATGGCGGTTGGCGTTCAACTACTGTGGCTGAGGAGTACGTTGATGATTCCGAAAAGAAGAAGACAGATACTGCAAATGAAATATACAGTTCTATAACACCTCAACCAGTTAGTACATCAACAACATATATGCAACAAATCCAAAATGAAACAATAAACTTGCATAATTCAGTCCCACATATTCAGTTTACAGGTTGTTCAAACTTTACAGTTAATTTTATTAATAAAAAAAATGAGTAATTACAATTAAAACTGTTATAGCATTGTTATAGATAAGATTTGTGAATAAAGTTCTTTCTCTGTACTTGTATCTTAGTATTTATTGTTACAGTCGTAAATAAAGTATAATATTCAACTTGCGGTAATGGTCATAACTCACTTGATGAATTACAACACTCGCCTGCGGCTCGTGCTGCAAACTTCATCTGCGTGAGTTATGACCTACATTACCGTTCGTTAAATAATATACTATTATATTCGAGTTGTGTACATGACATTTGGTTTTTTAATATAAAAATGAAAACACCCTTTATTATAAACGTTTTGAAAGCAAACGTCCAATTTTCATTGTTTCGGCAGTGACAGTGACATATGAGAATGACGGGTATTGTGTATTATCTGTATTTGAACAACGTAGGTTTTTTGTACGGCGTGCAGATTTTTTTTAACACTCTGTTCAAAAATAGCCTACTTTTGACATTTGAAAATCATCAGAAATGACACATTTTTGACGTATGTATTGAAAAAAATTGTTTTATCTTTAGAATTTTTTTAAAGAAATGTATTATCTCGACCTGAAGGAGACCTGTATACCAAAACATGTGTCGCGATTTTGTTAACCCGGTTTAATGAAAATCATTCGATGAAGTGAGTGTCTTTTGTTTGTTTTCCGTGAGTTAATCTGTTAAGCTGAAATTTTGTCACATGGAAATTCAAGAGTATTAATGGTGATATTATGATATTATTATGACGATTTTTCCAATACGTTCTCAGTTGATCAATGGAAATTGCGTTGTGAAGGTACCAATCCGAATATATTTTTAATTTACCAACAATAGATAGAATTCGAGATGAAATTATCATAAATTTAAGTGAAAAAAATTGTTATACAAAAAGTGGAAATGACGTAGAGTCAAACAATTTCAATTCGTCTAGAATTGAACCATTTAGTGAAGATAACAGGAAGCCAAATATTTTTATAACACTTACAATTGACAAATCCCATATTAATTTGTGAGTAATTCAAATTTAATTGTGTTTGCTTAGAAAGGTTGATTACCTATTATGTAGAAACCCTTCCAAATTATATAAATTATATATTCTGATAAAATAACAGGATTAGTTGATTTCAAAGGAGTATTATTCATAAGTATCTCGCCCTATTACCTGCTTAACATTTTCCTTCGAACACTTACGAATATTTTCCAGTGAAAGTTTAGTTCAAATTCTCTTATAATAATCAAAGTACATTTTTCATTCGAACCATCTACTATTGCACCATATTTCAGAGGCCAAGCTATCCTGTTCACATGAAAATGACGAGAATAGGACACATTTCCGTGAACTACTACCATGAAAAACTATATACATACATACAACGGACAAAAGTATCTTGAACTTCTTGATACAACTGTAAACCTCGATAACATTCCAGGTGATACAAAAAAAATTTCTTGATTTTCTCTTATTTGCAAGCTTTTATTTAGTTTTACCTCTCCCGGTGTAAAAAAAGCCCGACGAAATTAGTGATTATGGTCCGATTCTATTAAAAATTGGTATGTGGGTGTTTTTGGGGTCAAATTTTTTTTCTAGAATCTTTAATTTTCAGTTTTACCTGTCCTGGTGACTGTCTGTAATAAAATCTTGCAAGTTAAATTTAGCCCACTTCTAATCGTCCGATTGATTTGAAATTTGACAGGTGTACATAATTTCGGTGACAATGCATTATGAAATTTTTAGTGAAAAAAAACAAATGGCGGCTCCAATATGGCGGACAATGTTTGTGATTATGGTCCAATTCTCTTTTAACTTGGTATTTAGGGGTTTTCGGGGTCGGAGATTATGATTTCATGATTCATAAGTGAATTAGATATAAATTAATAAACAAGTTATTCAACATCATAAATAGGTAGGTACTAAGAAATAGAAAATAGACGAAAAAAAAAATTAGAAAAAAGCTTTCATTGTTAAAAAAACAGAACCAAAAAGTTAAAAATAAAGATGATAAAATGAAGCTTTTATACAAATGCACCAAAAAAAAAATCATTCCTTTCATTGTTTGATCTAGGTTATTCTGTGAGTAACAGATTCAAAAGCTTGTAACGGATACAAAATAGGTAACCTTGCGCGGCAAGATTTTGAATCTGTTACTCACAGAATAACCTAGATCAAACAATGAAAGACATTATTTTTCCTTTTTAGTGCATTTGTATGAAAGCGCTTGTTTAAAAAAATGTTTTTTAATAATTTAAATTTTTTATTGAAACTTCCACAAATATTCCGATTTGTTCAGGATTGAATTCCCTTCAGTATGATGTATCACAAGTATGGTAGGCCCATTGCAGATTCTGAAGTAGGGGGTGCTGGAAATGAGGGGCTTGATACCACAATGATGACGAATTTGGTGGAAGAGTCTCCCCTCGAAATAAAAATCAACGGATCTGGAGAATTTCCAGTCTTCTCTACGATTTTGGATGTGGAAGGGGGAGGTAACAATTTTCAGTTGGAACATACTGTTTATTCTATCGAATTGTGTCTGTGCAATCAGAGCATTCTGTACTTCAGGAGATCAATACCAAGAATGATGTGAATCAGAGTTGTTTATTCATAGGAAATCAAATCATATTCAGAACTGCCATACTCCAGAATAACTGCACTTTTCTCAAGCATTTATAGAGGAATAAAAAAGATATCTCAGCTCAGATAGCCTCATAACTCAAAAACAAACTTTGCATAAAACGTTACATAACATTTTGCTATGAAGTTCTTCAATAAAAAGTAGGAAATAACTCTTCGTGAAATTAGTTTTGATTGTTTCACGTAGACTTGGAATCCGGAAGAATACTGAGATAATAAGAAGGTGGATAATTCATGATTCTGAGTGAGAAGCGGTATCACCACCTTTTCATATTCCAGTATATACAGAAACATTGCGGAATTGGACGTAAATTTCCGAAAAATATGGATATAATTATCGAAGGATAAAATATATTTTTATATACGTTCTATTCATACCCAATTCAAGTATATATCCAACAGTGAATGAAAATCATATAGCTGGAGGCCCAGGCTGGATTCAGCAAAACTCAAGAAATATTCGCGGAGAATGCAGCCACATAAAAACGGACAAACACACGCGACTGCTGCCAAACAATAAGAACATGTTTTGTAACAGAAATTTAGCCAGAAACGCAAACTTTTGATGAACATCTTTTCTTCTCAGAACAAAATCAAACAGGTCCGATTTTCACATTTTTTGTTATTCTGCATCATATTCCATCACATGAGTTTCCGTAGGGCGTGGTTTATAGAATTCCCGGAATGTCAGCCTGGTAATCACCCCATCAGTCTCACCCCTTTTCTCCTGAAAACAATGGAGAAAATTAAAGACTGTTATATGAAGGCGAGAAGAGAGAAATCTCAGTTCCCTTAGGCAAATATGCCTCAGTGTTCCAGGCATATGCTATACTCACCTGTGTCCAGGAAAACTTCGACAATAAAAGTCGAGGGCCTACTGCCATCTACTCGGCCGGCAAAGCTGTTATTATGGCGTTAGGCGCAAATAGGATTGTATCCAAACTGGTGTCCGAGTGTAGAAACGCCATAGAAAGTTTATCGAAAACAAGCAAAGTCAGCCTCATATGGGTCCCGGGACACTTAGGTGTATCTGGGAACGAGGATGCAGACAGATAAGCCAAGATAGGATCATGAAAGACGACTTTCGGACATGAACCCATCTTGGGCATACCCTGCAGCCTGGCAATCTCAAATATGGAGGAACTGCTACAAAAGCAGTTTCTCAAAACATGGCAAGATGCGCCAGGCATGGGGCAATCAAAGCTCCACATGAAGGGCCCATCGAACAAAAATTCTAAAGAGATCCTGTCACTCAACAGACTGGACATCTAGACTGTGAGTGGTCTCCTAACGGGACATAATCACCTGAACAGGCACATGGAGCTCAAAGAGATCACAGATGATCCCCTATGTAGATGGTGCCTGGAAGATGACGAGACATCGTCGCACATTCTCACTGAGTGCCCAGCTTTGGTGCACCAGAGGGAAATCAACCTTGGGAGCATAATTCTGAACCCAGAGGACGTCAAGGAGATTCAGCTGAGGAAGTTGTCAAAGAAATCGGCATGCCCAGCTGATTTTCTCAGAACAAATGGGCGCACGATGTGCCCAAATAGGTAGACTCACGTGCACGGGGTTTTTCGGAACCAGCCCACCTTGTGCGAAGAAGAAGAATGAAGGCGCGCATACATCTGAGCATTCGGGCCTAGTGAGCAAGGCGAGCGCTAATGAACATTCAGATGTGGACGACTGAGCAACGTGCGCCGAACAGTCTCAGCCCGTTCGAAATTTTGACCGTACATCAAAGTGAGCGTGTGCAGTGAAACGCGCTCAGACTTGCACAGTGTAGACGGCGACTGCGAAAAGAAGGTGAGCGGATTGAAAATACGCGCATTCATGAAGCAATCCGAATGGAAGCTCATGTGTCCCGTTCAGATGTGTACGCGGCGTCGCATCCGAATACTCATTCGCGCTCGCCTAGCTCATTTGGTCCGAATGCTTAGATGTATACGCGCCTCAAGAAGTTAAATTCTCTTGGACAGACCGCTTCACAAAAAACATTTCGCGCATCAAGCAGGCAAATCAACGGGCAATGCTCTACAATGCTGAAAAGTCATACTTGGCCAGAGAAATGGCATTCATAGATGTAGAGGGTACTTTCGATAATACACATGTCTCCATCATCAAATCAGTGGAAGAAAGGAATATAAACACCTCACTTATCAGATGGATACTTGCAATGCTGAAATGCAGAATCATTGGAGCTGCTTTTGGAGAGGAACTGTCAGAATGACTTCAGAAAAAGGTTGTCCCCCAGGCACGGTTCTATCGCCTTTGCTATGGTCACAGAACGTGGATAATCTAACTTTTTCCTAAGAAGTCAAATACCTGGACGTTATAATAGACCAAATACTAGCATAGAACAATCATATTTCTGAGGCTACAGCGGTAACTTGGACGTGCCGCAGTTTTTGGGGTTTGAAACCGGAAATATTATACTGGTTATATCGAACCCATGCGTCAATCATCCCATTATTGAAATCCCCCAGAAGATTATACCCTTCAAAAGCCTCAATGAAATATTTCATTACCCAAAGTTCTGCATCAACAGTTCTACTATTTTCTGTTAACATAATAAGGAATTTCGGAGAATTTATAGCATTGTGACCAAAAACCCAACAGTACTCGACACAAATCAAGCTATAGAAAATGCAGCGGTTAGCCTGTCGGGGAATCACAGCAGCAATGATCACGTTTCCCACTGCAATATTAGGGGGATGCTGAACCTTTCGCCACAGTACTTGTATGTGATGAAGGAAGTGGCAATGGGTGCTTCCAGACTGCACCAGGCATTGAACTTGTAAGGTGGAAATCTGATTGGACATCAGATATTATGCCAGCTAGGCACGACTTTGAAGTAAATTATGGAGTGGTTATAAACAACCACCATACATCCACAACAAACGGGCCTCAACTAGGAAGGAATGCATCATTATGGTAGACTGATGGTTCCAAGATGATAGAAAGGGCTGAAGTGGAAGTTCCTGATTTTTGGCTCTCAAAACAACCCAGTTCCAATAATTTTTCAAGCAGAAACTCATGCTATAGAAATTTGCGTCCGAGAATGCCTTGGAAGGGGCTCCAGGAAGGCAAAGATCTATATCCTATCAGACAACCAAGCAGCACTTGAAGTCAAACACGTGTGAGTCTAGACTCTCCCCAAAACAATTGGCGACGAACATTCAGGTTACTCTGATGTGGGTGTCAGATCACACGGGATCAAAGTAAGAGAGGAAGCGAACAGCATTGCCAAGGATAGGGATAACCCTCAATTTCCTGGTCCAGAACCCTTCTGTGGTCTTGCCGAAGCCCACATCAAAAAACAGTTTTAGCTCTGGGAAGCTGACCAAATTGAAACCCACTGAAATTAGGTTCCAGGAGAAAGATACGCTGAAAGGCCTCTGAGCCCATCGCCAGAAAGCTGAACTGCTCCTCGAGTTGGACAAGAAAAACTCGAAACTAGTAATGGGAAGGCACGCCAGATATTGTCCTCTGAAGTATCACCACAAAGAAATGTAGAGATCAGACAGTGAACTCTGTCGTTACTGCGAGAACTATGCTGAAACTGCAGTACACCTGTTCTGCGACTACCAGATAGATAGATAGATAGATACTTTATTCGTTTACCATTTTACATATTCACAAGGAAATTTAAATGGACAAACATGTCGGAAAACACAGAATGCATATACCAAAATTATGAGATATAACACAGTGTGAAAATTGTTACATAGTAACGCAGAAAAAGGAAAACTAAAACCATGTAATGGAGTACACTTTGGACGAAACAGTTTGACTAGTACGTATTATGTCAGAGAAAACAAATGAATAATGCAAAATACTATACTATAAATAAATAAGTACACATACACACACATTATCAAAATTCATCTAGTGAGTAGCAGCACTTTTCAATTAAGAATTATTTCAGTCTATTTTTAAATATTCTGACATTTGGTGCTGACTTCATATCCGGATTCAATTTATTGTATAATTTGCACCCCATAAAATAAAAACTTTTTTGATAAAGTGCGGAGCATTGAGAATTGGGCTGTAACATATTGCGGTAACGAGTGTTATGATCATGTTTTGGCAAGCACATTGTAATGTTTTTATAATTATTATAGAAATATATACACACCTCCAGAATATATACGCTAAATAATGTCAGGATTTTTATTTTTTTGAAAAGTTCTCTACAGCTAGTCCTCTTATCAATATTCTCAATGATGCGTATCACGTATTTTTGTAAAATAAAAACTCTGTTTACATTAGCACTGTTTCCCCAACTAAGTATTCCATATCTCATGTGGGAGAGAAAATTATCATAATACAGTGTGATGAGAATGTGTTTCCTGCAATGATTTTTCAAGTATTTGATGCTGTAGCAGGCACTTCGAAGTTTCTTACATAATTGGTTGGTATGCTCTGTCCATGATAATTGCCTGTCAAAAATAACTCCTAGTAGTTTCACGTTTTCAGAACAGAGTGATTGTTTTTCTGTATCTTTAAATATTATAGGTGGGTCTTGTCGTCTGTGCCCGAAATATGTCAACACTGTTTTTTTGTGGTTCAATAGGAAATTATTATTTTCTGACCATCGTATCATGTTATCGTATACAATTTCTGTAGAACAGATCAGTGATTGTTGGCTGTCACCTGATATAATGATGTTAGGATCATCAGCGTAACATATAATCTTGACATTCGGAATATTTTCTACAAAATATATGAGGTCATTTGCAAATACATTGAAAAGCATAGGTCCCAAGACAGATCCCTGTGGAACTCCCTGTGTGATGGTATAGGAAGGACTGTTAGTGCCGTTGAGTAAAACAAACTGAGTCCTATTCAAGAGATATGATTCAAAGAACTTCAAAGGTATACCTCTTATTCCATATCGTTCGAGTTTAGCAATTACCATGTTATGGTCAACCGCATCGGAAGCCCTCGAAAAATCTATAAATAGTCCAAACACATAATCACCCTTGTCTAATCTACAGACGAGTTCATTTTGAAAGGTATTCAGTGCAATCTCTGTACCCATATTAGTGCGAAAACCATGTTGGCTTGTTGATAAAATGTTATGCTGCGTTAAGAATGAATTCAGCTGATTTTTAACGTTCATTTCAATGATTTTGGAAAAGCTACAAAGTAAGCTGATAGCTCTATAATTTGCAAGTTCATTAGAATCTCCTTTTTTATAGAGAGGCATTACCTCTGCTAGCTTAAGACAGTCTGGAAAAATGCCCATTTCATAGGACTTATTTATCAAGAATAGCAATGGCGGACATAAGTAGTGACTAGTTTTTTTAATTAAATTATTTGAAACTTGATCATACCCTGATGAGTTGGATGTCTTTAAGTTATCAATAAGGATTTCCACGTCTATAAGTGTGACAGGTTTTAGGAAAAAAGACAAGTTACAACTAGGAATATTCAAACTAATGTGATCCAAATTTTTTTTACGGTCTCGAATGATGTCTTTTGTAAAAAGAAAATTGAATTTTATAGCTAAATCCTGATCAGATAATTGCACACCATTTTCCTCCATTTCAACTAATTGTTTTTCTCCTCTTTTTGCACCTTTGAGTTTGTTAATTATGTCCCACGTAGCTTTTGATTTATTCTCAGAATTAATTATTAAGTTGTCAAAATAATTTTTTTTTGCCCTTGTTAGTGCCATACAGTATTGCTTCTGACTCTCTATACTCGCGATTTTATATTGTGGATCGGTTTGTGACAAATCTGAGAACAAAATCATCCGTTCTTTAAGTTGTTTAACGTGATCAGTCATCCACGCATTCTTCACCCCTCTTTTCTTAGGGTTTGACGCAACTTTGCGGAGAGGAAAGCCGTTGTTCTTATGTCTAATCATTGTGTTAATGAAATTATCCCATGCCATATTAGAATTCTGTTCATTGTAAATAGCATTCCAATTTTCAGCTTCCAAACATTCTAGAAAACGATTGTTATTGTTTTCAGAGAAAAGCCTCCGGTACACATAACTTTGAGAACTTTCTATTACATCAAATATATTAGAGATCCTAATGTGTTGAGCATAGTGATCAGATAGTCGAAAATCAACCACATTTGATTCGTAGCATTCAAAACTAGAACTAATGATGAAGTTATCTAAACATGTAGAGGATGCAGCCGTTACTCTGGTTTGTGACTTAATTGTTGAACACAGATCATAACACCCTAAAAGATCTTCCATTAATGTTAGATTATCACTTAGTGTAAGAAAATCGATATTAAAGTCGCCTCCTAAAATAATTGACTTGAAAAGGCTCAAAGTTTTTTCCAGAAGGTTCGCAAGCAATTCTGAAAAATTTTTGAAATCACTGTTTGGTGGTCTATATATAACAACTATAATCAAATTCAACTTCAAGATTGACACCGCACAGCATTCAAGAGTACCCTCTAAACAATATTCAGATACATCGAAAGCTTTTGTTGCAGAGTGGTATTCATTATGTTTGAAAATAGCTACTCCTCCGTGTTTTGAGAGAGATCTACAGTAAGCATTTGTTAACTGAAAGTTTTCAATAATTACATTCGTGATTTGAAATTTATCGTGCCAGTGTTCCGAAATAAGTAAAAAGTCACATTCAATATCAATGAGAGCATCCTCAATCCTTAAGATTTTGTTACCTATGCATTGAATGTTTTGGTGAAAAATATTGATATTTGTTTGTTTAATTTTCAGTGCCTTATCATTTGTTTTAACTATGCGGTAGTTTTTTGAAATTTCCTGTTTTCTAAAAAAGAAGATGATGTTTTGAGAGTCGTAGAGTTTTTGCAATAATAATTTTCCAAATGCATTGCTATTCCCTTGCCTAATAATGATTTTCCTTCATAGTTGAGATTAGCCACATCCCTTTTGTAACAGCTTCTATCAATAATATTATTGCATTTCATAATAGGACATTTATTGTAAATAAATTTGTTAAATCCCAAGCACTGTTTTGCAAAAGGTTCGAGTTCTTCGAAGGGGTTTCTTCAACGCCCAGAAACATCAGGGACTTATCTCCCAGGACACTGATACGCTTCACAAGGAGTCTCGGAATAGATGAAGGGTAATGTACAGAACACCTCACAGGTCGGAGTAAACACAGGCTGGAGAGCCATATCGATCCCCCCTACAATCTACAATCTTGTCAAAGTTGCAGATGATGAAAATCATTCTATTCTTGGATTCGATACTATTTATATCGATGCTCTTGTTGAAGATTAGCGGGAGCCCAGAATACTCCAAAATGTTAGGTTCATACAGGTACTCACTCAAAATTTGCTTCTCACTGGAACTGCTACAAAGATACATGGTCGTCAAAAACGATTATTGCAGTATATTCGATCCGAAAGAAAAACTCGTTGTTGATGATGGATGGAAACAATTAAATTCGCAATTGTTTTTGAAAAAGAGGGGATGAAACAGCAAGTGAAGCCAAAATAAACACATCAGAAGACTTGCACAGACGACTGGGGCATATTATTATCAAAATAGTATCAGATGAAACGGCTGAATTTATTACCTGACATTTTTTATAATAATATCCCCACACTCCCGAAATTGGGAACCCCTGGAAAGCATTCCGAAAGAGCTTTCCAATGATGCATCAAAGTTGCCTTCCAAACTTCCGAAGTGGGGGTTGATGAGGCGGTGGGGGTGAGAGTTTGCTTATTTGCTATTCCTTTGGTCCCCTCAACCTTGCCTTGGATTTGAATATTTACGAGGGTAGTTTGAAAATGTTTCGACCTGATTATGAAGATGGCAGCACTCGTACAACAACAATAGCTAGGAAATATGTTTGTGCATTATTTGAAAGGTACTCACCAAAATTGCAGGCATTTTGGACAAGCAGTTGTTGTTTAACAAACGTTTGGTTGAGTCGCTGTGGGTGTTTTGTGAAAAGGAAAAAATCTAGTATCGAGCTGTCATTAAATATTTGTTTTCGAAAGCCAATACGCATTCGAAAATCAATGAAGCGTACGGAGACACTGCACCATCATCTTCCACTGTGAAATTTTGGGCAGCTGAATTTGAACATGGCCGTACCAACTTGGGGGACGATGTACGTTCAGGACGTCCAAAAACTGCAACCACTGACGACAACATCGCTCAAGTTCACCGAATGGGACTTGACGACCGTCGAATCGAAGTGAGAGAGATAGCAAAGGCTATGAATATGCCCAAAGAACGTATTTGTCACATAGTGCATGGAGAATTGAACATGAGAAAGCTGTCCGCGCGTTGGGTGCCACGTTGGCTCACGTGAGACCAAAAACGTGTTCGAATGAACATCGCTAACGCTCTGTTGTCTCAGTTCAGGCGCAATGAATGAGAGTTTTGGCACCGATTGATCACAGTAGATGAAACTTGGATAAATCATCATACGATGCAAAGGAGGAATTGGCTCCAAAAAAGGAAAATCTCTGTTTTTGGCTGGAAAAGTGATGGCGACTGTTTGTTAGGATAGTCTTGGAGTTATCTCAATCGATTATCTGCGAAATGAAGAAATAAACACAGGAGTATACCACGCATCATTACTTGACGAATTGAAGGCAGAAATTGCGGAGAAACTGCAACATTTGTAGAAAAAAAAGACAATGCGCCGCCACACACTTCAGCGGTTGCCATGGCGAAAATCCACGAATCAAGGTTTGAACTGCTTGGCCACCCTCCTCACTCACCAGATCTAGCCCCAAGCAACGTTTTTCTGTTCCCTCAGCTATAAATTGCGCTTGGAGGACAGAGATTTTTGTTAAATGAGGAGGCCATTACCTTCATGAACGATTATTTTGCAGAGAAAGATGCCGAGTACTACTTGGACGTGTTAGAGAGATGGAGCAAGGAGAGTATGTTGGAACATAAAAAAATAAATTTGAAGAGAAAAGTATCTTTGTTGGACCGAAAGTTTTTTACTCCCCACTCGTATTGATATATTTTCTTATCGGAAACTCTCGAATTTGACACACTGTATGAACTTTCATCTACGTTTGACAATACAACCCAGTGAAGCCTCATGTTTCTAAGAGCTCCATGGATTCTTTATATGCGTCGTTCCACAAATTCCTATTGCTCTGAAATATTCAGTATAATGCGGGCATAATTCATCAACAATCTCTCTTCGGTGAAAAAAACAAAACATCACCTCTATGAAGTTTGTTCGGCTCACAAGTTCTTTAGCAATTCAATGTAAATAGACGGTGGAAAAGGAAAACTTCAAGAACGCTCATACAAAATTCAGTAGAGTCAACTTTTATTCGTTAAGTTCGTCGGATTATACGAAGCGACTTCTTCATAGATACTCGCGAGTTCTTACGGAACAGTTGATCTAGAGAATAGTCACATATATTTTGAATTGTCAGTGAGAAACCCGCAGAACTTCATTAACCCTTTCACAGCGAAAATGATCTTTGAAATATTACTTCACATGCGCAATATTCTAGGTTGTGCGTATATATACACGTCTAGAGCAGTGTGGGCCAATTCATCGGGTATTCAAAGAAAACGAATTATACAGTGCTAGTCAAAAGTCCCCTCCCCCCCTCGTATCTTTTGAACGGGTATACTTATAATGATGAAATTTGGAGGGTGGAAATAAACGAATGTAGGCTTCTCAACTGGTCATAAATGACGTCACAAGGCCACTGTGACCAATAATTTTAAATGGGACCCTATGGCAAGTGACAGCTCGTTTGAAAGGTATTGAAAATACCTATTCAGTCATACCAATTTTGTTTGGGTTTCGGCTGATTTTGATTGATAAATTGAAGAAATACGAAAATTATAGTTTCGCATTTAATTAATAAAGATTTAAGAACCAGTTCTTATAATAAGTGTTCAAAATGTGCTCCATCTACTTCCTGGCAGTAATGCATCCTATTGCTAAACTCTTGTCGTACTCGTCCCAGTGTGTCAGCGGAAATTGCCCTACATTCTTCAACAATTCGTTGTTTCAGAATGGCAATACTGTCAGGTGCTGTAGCGTAAACCTTAGATTTCAAGTACCCCCATAGAAAAAAATCTAATGGTGTAAGGTCCGGTGACCGAGCTGGCCATTCGATCGAACCTCGTCGTCCAATTCATCTACCACGATATTCTTCATCTAGGTAACGTCTTACTGCACCGTAATAGTGTGCAGGAGCACCATCTTGTTGAAACGTTATTTCCAAGTTGTCGAATTCATCTGGATTATCTTCTAGAATTTCAAGAATTAACGCCTCAATATCATTTTGTAACATCTCCAGATACAATTCACCGGTTAAGTTAGCATTGAGAAAAAGAGGCCCAACTATGTGGTTTCCCAAAATACCTGCCCAAACATTTACTTTTTCTGGAAATTGAGTATGTTTTTCACGAAAGATGTGAGGATTTGTGTCACTCCATTTTGAGTGTTAACATTTCCATTGAGAAAGAAAGTACTTTCGTCACTAAAACAAATTGTCTGTATGTAGCCTGGTTGTTGGTTCATTTTATTGGATATAGTTTTACAGAATTCTAGTCTTCGGTCGGGGTCATCATCTGAAAGTTGGTGCACCATTTTTAATTTGTATGGATGAAATTTGTTTTTAGCCAACACCCTATGTACTGTCCTTTGACTGACTTCACAGATAGACGCAACTTGGGCTGTGGAAGAAGTAGGGTTTACTACCATTTCTCCAATTATGTAATTTTTTTGTCATCACTAATTGTTGGTCGACCAGATCGTTTGGCATCTTGAACACTACCTGATGCTTCAAACTTGCTCCCTCAAATAAACCCTCGATATAGGGCGATCGGGGTACCTCTCATTAAACAGTCGTTCCGCTGCATGGAAATTGTTTCTACATTCACCAATTATTAAGATAGCTGCTACTTTGTCGGCTACAGTACGTACCATTTTGCCTATGTAAACACTTAAACGTCTCGTTAAACAATAGCTTAGGTAAATTTTCAAGGTATAAACACTTTTGACAAGTAGAGAATTCAAAAACGTCAACCTTTTTGACAATTAACCAGAGGCGTACTTTAAAATCTTTATTAATTAAATACGAAACTATAATTTTCGTATTTCTTCAATTTATCAATCAAAATCAGCCGAAACCCAAACAAAATTGGTATGACTAAATAGGTATTTTCAATACCTTTCAAACGAGCTGTCACTTGCCATAGGGTCCCATTTAAAATTATTGGTCACAGTGGCCTTGTGACGTCATTTATGACTATTGCGTCACCTGTTATGACCAGTTGAGAAGCCTACATCCGTTTATTTCCACCCTCCAAATTTCATTATTATAAGTGTACCCGTTCAAAAGATACGAGGGGGGAGGGGACTTTTGACTAGCACTGTATATATTTTGGATTGACGTTTATATTAACTGGAAAAAAACATACAAAATACCATAACTAATAAAAAAAAAAAAATTTGTTTGTATGTTGTGTTTCTAAACAAGGAATGAGGTACGAGGGTACTTCACATGTGCGACATATATGTCTGATTTCCCGTCTTTTGTGCTGCTTCGCGCAAACTTTACATCGTTGTATTTTTAGTCCTTGGAATTAATTTGAGGGAATGTCTTTCAGTTAAACGTAAGTCTCGATTTCGATCTAGTACTTGTCTGCCTATCCTACGAGAGGGAACCGGTGTATTATATTTTGAAATATTTTTCTGTACACGCTCCTTAAAACTACATCAGGATAAAAAAAATCAAAAATGCTACTTTTACTGACTTGTTCGTAAAGTATCGCCATAGCCATGGCAACACTTCACGGACAAGTTCGTAAAAGTTGCAATTTTTTATTTTTTTTCAGTTCCTAAAGTTGCCATACTTGATTGGTTATTGACATTTCTTTATTTTGATGGCAGAAATGAAATGCTTTTATATGAAACATTCTTTGAAAAACTTGTACGAACAAATATTGTATGTAGCACGTATGCAAATGGCTTCCGCGGACTCATCTTCATATTACGGACTCAGCTAGCACCTTATACGATTCGTCCGCGAAAGCTTCATGCGTGCTTGTTAAAGTTCATCCAATGTTAGTTGAATATGTACAGGGTGTTACAAAATTCAATACAAATATTTCAAGGACGCATTGCTTGGGTCAAAATAAGACTTTTTTTCCTATAAACATGTATCCTAAAATTCACCCCCTCCAAGCTACAGACATCGCAAGTTGCGCGAAAAAAATCGTTAATTTTGAATTGTGGCTACAATTATGCATAAAATGTTCGGAAAATTCACAGGCTCTTGGTTTTTTGGACGTTCTATCAATTTCTTGCTTGAAAAATAGGGTAACTGATTCAAAGGGGTGAATGAGGGTTGCCTACAGTTTTTATAGCCAAAATTTTCTTTTGAAAAAAAAACTATTTGAATATCACAGTTGAGTTGGCCATGAAAAAACCTGAAATTTTGGTCCCTTGCATTTTTTTGATCAGCTAACAGTTTTCGAAAAAATTGCTGGCAAATGAAAGAGGAATATTGAAGTAACAAACTAAAATACTTAATGGGCTATAACTTTCAACCTTTTTTTTTCCCTTTGACGCTTTTGACGTTCAAATTGTAACAGCAATTTGATCAACTTGTAAGTATGACGTTTGTGTTTCACGGTTTAGTGAAAATTGTTTATATCCATACCATGTTCAACGTGTTCAAGTATTGCTTCCAGGGGACGCTTGCAGTTCACTAGGTGGGTACTTGGAAAGTCCGAAAGAGATCTGAATTTTTTATCCCGCATCCCTTTTACTGACTCGGCTGAATTTAGCAGCGATGAAGTAGTAAATTTCCACAAAATGTAGAAAATCCGCACAATATTAGAAAAAACGTCATCATGTGCAGTTCAGCCTAAATGTATTGGCCGGAATAATGGAAGTAAACACTCCGAAGTAGCTAATCTGTAGTCTTTACCCTCCGAACTGACTTAAATCTGTACTGTGTAGAGCTCATCCAATATTAAAACGACCGTTTGGTAGGTAGAGAGGAGGAAAACACGAGTGGACACGATTTGCTGTGCTACGGCGAATCTTCACCAGTGTCTTGGCATGCAGCGTTTTAGAGGTTAGGTTTGTTTAATTAATAAATATGTAGTGCAGTTATTCATTCAACTTTGCAATAGTTTACTCGTTACCTTGCCAAAATGCCCAGTGGTAAGTACTATTCAGTAGTGGAAAGAGGAGTGTTAGGAAAGTTATAGGAGTGTAAGTTCTCTACGTCTCGTGAATCGCCTATACAAAATAATTTGGTACGCCTATGGAATTTCTATTAATAGCCATAGTTAGACAATGGTTCGGGTATCTTCGATAAAAATTGGTTGTTAGGTGGGGGCAGGCCAAAGTGGTCGTTTCAATACTGGATGAGCTCTACTACATGTCGCAGCGCGTCGACTCATATTGAATTCCTGGCTCTAGTAAGTTCGTGAACATTTCGAATATTCGCATGGCGTAATGCTGGTTCTCGATTCGTTTCCGTTCTAGACTCGCTGTGTTTTCTTGGAATCCTGGCCAGTGGCGTTTCATTTTCCAGGGGCGTAGTATGGATTCATAAGAATACATCCGTTTATATTTAATGCACGGAGAACAAAGAACAAAATCAAAATAGATGAAGATCTATGTTCGTGTTCTTCAAATAAAATTTTCATCTTTTTTTATTTTTCAGCCTTTATAACTTGGCAACCTCGCATTATGAAATTATAATTACCGACTTGGTGAAAGATTTATATTTATGTTTTATCTAAAATTTCCATAGATCTTTTCTCAACGACAACCACCGTCCATAACATGGCAACAGCGCATTTCTGCAAGAACGATTTTTTTTTTCAAAATTCACTTGATTCAATAGATATAATATCCACTTTGATCTATTCCCATACCAGATTTCCAATAATCCGAAGTGACCAACCTGGCAACAAAGCATGTTCTGGAGAAGAAAATTACACCACAAAAATTGATCGATCAGAAGAGTTATCTCGATATTCTCCAAGCAAAATGTCTATAAAACTTTACCAAATGATTTCTAGCGTCCATAACTTGGCAACAGCACATTTCCGCAAAGTTCAATATGATTGCACGATTTGCCTGATTGATTAGTATAGTAATCACTTCGAATCATCCCCATATCAGATTTTCAGTAATCCGAAGTAACCAACTTGGCAACAACGCATTTCTGCAAAACAAAAATTGTACCATTAGAATTGGTCAGGGGTAGAAAAACGCGATTGTATTTTTTTTTAATAAAGTATAATAATTTTTTTATCGCTTCGGAGAATTTCCCAAGATTGGATATTCCGAAGATTTAACTAGACTAATTTTGCAGATTAGAGATATAAATGACATTATCAGCAAGTGTATCCAAATACAGTGATCCTATCTAATTTTTATTTTCGATGCGTATCAGTTAAGCGGCTACCGTATATATTCGTCAAGTACATTGGAAGAGTTAAGGTATATTCTGTACGGGCACATGAATAAGAATGAAGCAACAATATACAGGAAATGGTAACACAAAATGTAACGATTAAATGAACTCACATGAGTGAAATTCGATTTCGTAATTGTACGCACAGCCAAGAGAAGATAACTTACCTGTTGTTCTCCTCCATATATCTTTCCGTGTCATACGGCGAACCAATTCCATTTCTAGGTTTTTCTACAGTGAGAAACCAAAAGTCTATCGCCCCCTCTCCGTAAATTATTTATTTTATATATAACAAAAAAATGTTAAAAACTATTGTTAAAGGGTTTCATTGGAACGTTTGGATGGCTTGAGATTTGTCCATAGAGGCTGTCTCAAAGAAGGGCAGCGATTTAGTATTTGATTTCTTTGGGATACCCTGTATATAATTAGGTTTTTTGATTCTACGTATAATTCTGAGCAGATTTTATGTAACATACCCTTTTCCTTAGTTCGAAAGATTTAAAAAAATTGTATCTGATTTCTGATCCCTTACGTTAGTGAAGTAGGCTGTGAACGCTATTATATTCATGGTAACAAAAGAACAACTCTTATCTGTTTTTGCCAAATGTTAAATGATGGGTATTTGATATTATGGGGGTCCTTTGGATTTTATGTGACCCCATAAATAAAAATCCATAGGGGTTGAATCGGGCGATCTGGCTGGCCATTTGATAGGACCATTTGTTCCAATCCATCTCTGATCCTAGGAATCACTAAGATATTGCCCAACAACATTATGTGGTCCTGCACCATCCTGCTGGAAAAACATATTTTCCCTGATGTTCTCAGGTAAATCGTTGATATTATTTTGAATATCATTCTCTACGAATTGAAGATATCTTAAGCCCGTCAAAGGCCCGTCGAAAAGAAATGGTCCAATTATTCTTGTCCCTATGATTCCTACCCAGACGTTGAATCCAAATCTTTCTTGAAAATTAACTTCTCTCAGTAACCTAGGATATTCTTGAGCCCAAAACCTTGTATTATTCCGATTGAACATACCATTATTCGTAAACCTAGACTCATTTGTAAGCAGTATCTTCGAGACAAAATATTATTCAAATCATGATGACGCAAAAGCCAATTACAATAAGTTAGTCTCCGTTCTGAGTCATTTTCATATAGATGCTGATGCAAACTGTATTTATAGGAGCGATATTTGTGTTTTTTCAATACTTTTCTGGCACTTTCCCTGCTGATCCCATTTTAATTTCCAATTCTCGCACTGAGGCAGATGGACAAAAATGAACATATGCTGAAACATTAGTTTCCGCTTCTTCAGTGACGATGAAGTGGATGTGGTTTTGATCAGCTGGTTCTTTCCTTAGCATCATTTCCAATTTCCTGAAATAGGTCCTCGATGGGTGCCGTCTTAACGAATAACGAACAGCGTATAGCGTACTAGCATTGACATACTTCGTATATCAATATCATATCGGTTTGTTCGTTTCAAGAATAACGATCATTATTTACCATTTCAAAAAAACTTTTCAGAAACGAAACGAGATGACAAGTGAAATTGGTATTTCACTTTTGACATGATATCAATCACCTACTGTTCTCCATGATACCACGGCTACCATTCATTTCATCAAACCTAAACGGATAACCCATTGGACTCTGTAGGCATCGTATAAAATATTGTACAAATTCAATAATTGATCGTTTTTAATTTCGAACAAAAAGAAAGTGGAACATAATGTATATCGTTGAATTGGTAATTGAATTCTCTATCGAATGGCAAGATGGCCTTCGGTAAGAACCATTTGGAAAAAACGATTCTTTCGTTGGAATTGCGTTCAGAAAATTTCAATTTCTGCTGTAGGATCTATTATTGATCTTATCGATGAAATGACTATTACTATGAGGTACTAATATAAATTAGTATAGATTTTAACCTGATCAAGGCCTTCTAGGCTAAAGAAATGGGAAATGGAAATCAGGCAACACTGTCGTATGTAATTTGAGCTGTGGAATCCAAAAACATCAAAGATACAAGGTGTTTTGTTTGAAAACCCAAAGTTGATGGCTAGTCTGGCGAAACAGGAAGTCGGTCATTTTGTTTTCATATGTTTGTCAATCCAAAATTGTGTCTCATAGCTATGTATGAAATTTCATTCAAATCGGTTGATAAGTGATAGAGATATTCTCACCCGGTATATGTATGTTACTATTCGCTTGACTATCTATCAGTCAGCCCTTCTCACCCTTTGTAGTAGTTTTACTGGGATATTTCTGCTGGAATTCGCGGATATGATGACTCTGTATCTTGGAGAGTGTGTATGTAGCATGAGATGTATAGTTTCTTTCCCAGCTTTGATGTAGCTTCCTGAAGATTTCTTTGGTATCCCTACTAGATTTGTGAGATTAGTATTTTGTTTCGGATGACATGATTCTAAGTTGTTATTCATATTGGACGATTGGTCATCCATTAGATACTCAGTGGAGTTGAAGATAGATAGAAAGTAATAATTACTAAAATAAGTAGCGATCCTCAACAATTCTTGAATGGAGAACTTCTTCAAAATGTTAATTGATATTTATCATATATAAGACTCTCAACTGAGAATCAATGACAAGGAGATGATATAAGTACTTACTGAAAACGTACCTGAAGTATTTTTCATATTAATTCATTTTGATTTATGGAAAATATCGGTTAGACAAGAACAACTTTTCAAGTTTTTTAGCACCCCGATCTGTTGAAAGTATGAAATGTATAAAGTAATAGCATAACAAAGAAACTTCCAATCAATAGAATCAATCAAATAAAGATGAGTTATAGTGGAACCCGATTTCTGACTATATGGATTTTCATTCCAAATCTAGCAATGTTCATCAAATTAATTATTATATCGCCATCGATTTTTCATGGGAGCGTATGATTTGCTACTGCAACTATTTCAATAACCCTCATCTCGATAACTGCTACGAGGAGTTGAAAACTGTACTGGTGAAATATTCATTCGAGTGTTTCTGAACAAGGTGAACTCTAATTAGGATTGTAATTAGAGAAACAAGCTGTAGCTGACTTCTCGTATATTGTTGTAGAATATTTGGAAAGTTCATTGAGGCAGAAGTGGGGTGAAAATAATAGTCTGTGGTTTATAAATGTTTCGGTTCTGGAGCTTATTAAGTTGTTATGAAACGTCCCCAGATGCAATATTACGGGAATATTGTGATAATGGGTACATAATATCAGATAGAATTACTTGGCCGTCTTAAAATACCTTAATAGACTAGGAGGAATCGGCGCATGAGTACCGAAAACTATTCCACCTCAATTCTTTCATACGATCCTCTTTAAATTACCCTGCTGATGATATAAATGCATGTTGCCATGGGGCAACCCCGTGCCATATTGTTTAAACAATTGCAAGGAATTGTTATTTTCCAACCGGACAATTTTTTTATTTTCTTTATTGGAATACAAATAAAAAAGGTCCTATTATGACTTTTCACGATAAAGTTAATATTTTTGGAAATATGAATTTTTAAAAGTTCGAAAAATCTCAAATTTAGGTACTTTTGACCCATGAAAAATATATAAAAAAAGAATAAAATATATAACATATTTTGTTTTTTATCTTTTATACAATAGTTAATAATATCCTTAATTGAGATTTGAATTTTTTTTATTGTTTATACCTGTTTTTCAATTGTTTTTTACGCGCGCTCACAAGTATGCGTCCTTACCTTTAAGTATCGCCGTCTATCTCTGACTCATACGCTGCATCGGCCTCTCTGTGTCCTGAATCATTATTTACCACTTATCTTGAAAACTATCAACTTTATCAAAATTGTTAGGGAAAGCAATGTTATTAATAATTAAATCAACTACAATTTGTTTCCAAAAAGTTGTTTCCAGAAATCAATTTTACAAAAGTTATTAAAGCTTGAAGCGGAACATGTAATTAAAACAATTTTTTTATCGGTTTATATTACTTACTTATTTGTTATTAGAACAGAAAGGACTCATATTGTATTGAATAATGATTCATGACACAGAGAGGCCGATGCAGCGTATGAGTCAGAGAGAGACGGCCATACTTAAAGGTAAGGGACGCATACTTGTGAGCGCGCGTAATAAACAAGTAAAAAACAGGTATAAACAATGAAATTTTTTTCAAATCTCAATTAAGGATATTATCACCTATTGTATGGAGAATAAAAAACAGAATATGTTTTATATTTTATTCTTTTTTTTTACATTTTTCATGGTTCAAAAGCACCCAAATTTGAGATTTTTCGAACCTTTAAAAATTCATATCTTCAAAAATATCAACTTTATCATAAAAAGTCATATGACTTTTTTGATTTGTATTCCAATAATCAATATAAAAAAAAATTGTCCGGATGAAAAATAACAATTTCCCGCAATTGTTTAAACAGTTTCGGTTTAAACAATATGGCACGGGGTTGCCCCATGGCAACATGCATTTACATCATCAGTAGGGCAATTCAAAGAGGATCGTATACAAAAATTGAGGTGGAATAGTTTTTGGTACTCATGCGCCGATTCCTCCTAGTCTATAATTTCATTACATTAATATTTTTGTAGCACTAGTGATATGAAGTATCGATCCATTATCTTACCTACATTATTATCTTATCTTACCTACATTACATGAACATACTATAGAATTTATTCGTTAGTCACTGTTGATGTCTTCCAATCATTACTCACAAATTCCAGTTCATTTTTAATTCCATGCTGAAATTACCTTTTCATATCTTAGAATTCTATATGGCTATAACCAGCGAACTTGAGATATATGAGGCAATATGAGATGTATGGAAACAATTTCCGATTTCATTTATTCTGCTCTGAAATATGCATATTACAAGGGAGCTCGAGTACCAAAATTATTTTGTAGAAACTATCCATAGACTATGTCTCTATCTTTGATGAACATGTTATGATCATCGAATAATAATGATGTTTATTTGCAAATAATAAATTAACAATGATGCACAAGATAATTCTCTGTGGAGTTTGTAAACGAACAAACAGTGAATTGAATAAGTAAAAATTTGTTTTTCAGTTAAAAGGTTTCATTGTAAAGAAACATAATTATGATACAGATAATGTACTGAAAGTTAAAAAATAATTGGGTGGGTACTAGTCTTTACACCACTCTCCTCATCAATATAGGGCATTGATCAGACTAAAATAATATCGTGAGGCGTAGAGTAACCTGAGTAAAATATGTTAATTATCGTTCTGTGATGTGATGTGATGATAGTGACGGATTTACTTTTACACACATTTTGCATAAGTTGTCTCTTGAGAAGATGCATCCAAAACATAAAATGATATGAGCGGTTGACTGTAGATAATAGAAATTCGGCGCGCCCCACGATTTTATTTTAGTCCAATCAATGCCCCATATTGATGAGAAGACGACGTATCATTTTTAGCCACCCTAACGCCACACAGTCCTCGACACGATACGAAATCTTGACTTGGGTGGGGGATTCATGCTTGAATCACGATTATAAGTTGACAAAGTCCTTTGTTTTGATTAGAAACCTAGATTTCAGTTTTAATATATTGACTGTCTAAACTCTATGATCCGCCATTTTCTTTCGGATGCCATCTTGGATTTGGAATTTTTTCATGGTGTACTGTATTCTACCAGTCAAGCCAATTCATTTGATATCCATATTGAGAGGGTTGTATTGACTGTCTGAATTCTATGATCCGCCATTTTGTTCCGGACATCATCTTGGATTCGGAATTTTTTCATGGTGTACAGTATTCAAATAGTCAAGCCCTTTCATCTCATATTGAGGTGATTGAAAAAAAAAAACCGCCATTTTGTGGCGGCGGCCATCTTAGATTTACAATGATACTGAATACACATAATTGTATTGTCATCAGAACTGAAGGTGTGTACCAAATTTCGGATCAATCCAGAAGGGGGTAAAATTTCAATTACTAGATTTGTCTCACTAAAGACACAACAGGCTGTTACGCCCTGTAATTACCCTACAAAACAACATAATATTCTTGAATAATGACTTGATAGCTGAAAAAGTTCAATAGGTTTCACATGCTTGACTGAAAACTGATATAATATATGCTCGTAAAATCATATTTCATCTTTGGAAGACAATTAAATGCACTTAAAAATAATTATCAAGAAATAACCCTTGTGCATAAATAACTCATCTAGGAAAAATTAACGATGGGAAACAAGATTATTGATTTCCACTTGTTCACATCGCAGCGCGTTATCAGTTATCATAGAACGGGTTTAATGCAATTGTACCGACAGAACGCGCTATAAATGACAGCCATTAAATATAACTCATCCTCGAAAAGGCATAAAATTATGTTTCATATATTTTTTTTGATGACAAAAACAACACTATTAATTATTGAGCTGCGGACAAGTTAGAGATAAAGAGTGTGGGTATGAATCGAGATAGGGTTAAATAGTATAAAAGCATAGAACGCTAACCAGCAAACAATCAGTCTCAGAACAGTAGCCAAGTATCATAGTCGTTACTCCGGTAATATGTTCCTCTCAAAAGTGAGGTTAAGAAGTCCATCGAATCACAGTATCGTACAACAATGATGGGAATTACCAATCAATGTAGTGAACGTCAGAAAACACTGCAAACCAAGTATTGCCCGCTCCAAGTGAAAAACAGAGATAAGACAACGGGAGTCCGCAAGTCGATAGTTCACGATCTCTTAGAAAAACCATAGCCATATCGCGCCTATACTAATATACCGCGCGAATAAAATAAAATAACCAATTGACGCGGGATTGATCGAAATAATAATAAAATCAAAACTAATTGTCGTTCAAAAACCTACTCCAGTGAATAAGTGTGAAACAGGGTGAGTCCAATGTTTGTTTTCTGTATTTATGTTTATGGCAAACCCAACCTTTTGTAATGTACATGTGTCTGTAAAAGTATCTCTAAAGTTTCAAGTTAACAAAGATATCAAAAGAGAATTAATTCTAGCCGTTTGTGGCAAATTGATGTCAAGATTGTTTTTAGTAAATCTATTTCGATTTTGTAGCAAACTATTAAATTAACTGTTAATAAGCTACACTCTTTTTGTTGTATGAATATTGTTTCATATTATTCGTCTATAGGACGTAGGAAATCATTGTGTCAAATTTTATTAAATATATATGTACATTCTTACTATTTTTATGAGTGCATTTTTATTATTTCTTGGTTAATTATTGTGTTTCGAATCCTTCCGAAAGGTACGTACTTCCTGGATAAACAACCCATGTTCCAGTATAAGAGAGAAATGAGATTTGTTCTGTAGCCGCTCCAGAGACAGTTTCAGTTCGACCATCTTCAGATAGTCGATGCTCTCAATACTGTTTTTCCCAATCTAACGAATAATGTCTGGTATTACAGGTGTGGTATGTCCGGTCTACAACAAGGCAAGCTGAATAAAATCATCTATTACTTGATAAAATAATTAATGAAAACTTCTTTTAAATAAGGTTTCATTCAAATGCACTAAAAAGTTCACAATAATTGCTTTGGATTTGTGACATAGGTTATTCTGTGAGTTATAGATTCAAAAGCTTGTGGCGCAAAGTTTTCAGTTCGATTACAAAAGCGACAAGCTTTCGAATCTATAACTCACGAAATAACCTACGTCATACATCTAAAGCAATTATTTTTTACTTTTCATTGCATTTGAATGAAAGCTTGTTTTGAAAAAGTTTTTTTATCAATTATTTTATTTTGTGCTTTTTAGTACTTAAGTACGCCTCATTCTATGCATTTTTGTTAAAGCATCGTTATTGTGAGGACTTTCTCCTGTGAGTTCTGAGCTATCTAGTCCTTCAATGAGGAGACCATCTAAAGATTAACTCATCCGCCATTCCGGAGTTGCCATCTTCAATTTTCTAATTTTAACTAAAAATCAATAATCTTCGACTAAATTAATAATCTTCGACCACAAAAACCCCGATATACCAATTTCGAATGGAATCGGACCTAATTATGATTGTCGTTCGGCATTTTAAATTTGTGAATTTTGATGAAAAATTAATAATCTCCGTCCCTGAAAATCCCCACATACCAATTTTGAATCGAATTGGACCATAATCACAAAACTCGTCCGCCATCTTGGAGCCGCCATTCTGTTTTTTCCTACAACAAAAATTTAGTAATGCATTGTCACCTGAATTATGAACACCTGCCACATTTCAGCTCAATCGGATGGCTGGAAGTGCTCCACAAATGGATTACAAATTTTGAACCGGAAAGAATGACAGAATATCATATGAAAATTTTTGGAATGTTATTGTTTATCGCTGGAGAATTCACGTTGCATTTCAAATTTATTTTGTTATTTCTTTTATTGTTTGTTTGGCGCCGACTCAAAATTAGTTTTGGAGCTTGGTTATTGAGACTGAGAAGGTTCTCTTTATTTTTTTATTTTCAGTATCGTTTTTCGTCGGTTTAGTTTTTTGTCAAAAAGTTTTTATTTTCGAAATTTTTGTGGCTTAAATCTACTAATTGCTACCTACTTAATTTGAATGACTTTTAAAATACTCACTCATCCACCTCACTTCAACTATTAACTGTTATATACTACAACCAGCTGGAATCAGCGAATTTGTCCGCGTTGAACTTTTTATTTTATGTGACAACAATTACAAATTCAATTACCACTCTAGGGAAAAAGTTTCTGAAAATACTGAAACACATATTTCCTTATTTGTAACAAAGACCTCAAATACCAATTTTCATGACCCTAACTTCAAAACTAACGGAAACCTCCCACAAACTTTCAACCCCCTAGAGGTTGCATTTATTAAAACACTGAAACATGTATTTTTTTTTTCCTTACAAAGATCCCCAATACCAATTGTAATGACCGAACTTAGAACTAATGGAACCCCCATACAAATTTCCACCCCATTCCGCCCCTTAAGGGGTTGAATTTCTAAAAACACTGAAATACATATTTCTTATATTTGTAACAAAACTTCAATCAAATTTATGACCAACTTAAACTAAGGAACCATACAAATTCCAACCAATTTCCCCTTAGGGGTGAATTTCCAGAAACACCGAAAACGTATTTTTATTCGTAACAAAGACACCTCTATACCAATTTTCATGATTCTAACTTTGAAACTAACTATACAGGCTTTCAACCCCATTTAACCACTTTTGGGTTGAATTTTTAAAAACCCTGAAACACACTCATGTCTGTTTGTGAAGAAGAGCCAAAATACTGATTTCCATGACTCTAAATTCAAAACCAACTGTACTTTCTCTTTCACCCCCCTCCTCACCCACCTTTTCACCCCTTTAGGAATGGAATATACAATACAATGCTGTAATTTTTTTATCTCTTATGTCCAGCGGCTTTATCTGGGCGTTGGTCGTTCATCAGTTGATTAGGACATGTGATTATATATGTGCATGTTACCCCAAACACGAGGTAGCTGCTGTGAACCGTTGAGGAGATTCCATCATCAGATTGACTCCGGGCTTCCATTATGTTGTACTGTCATCAGAACTACATATGTGTGCCAAGTTTCAACAGAATCGGTTCATAGGTGTGAGATCAATAAATCATCCCCCATTTTCCCACCTTTAGGAGTGTTTTTTTTTAAATCCAAATGGGACCAACTTTGAAGTATACTCTATCCATAGAAAAAAATCATCAGAATTGGACCACTTTGTAGAAAGTTAGGCGTGGTCATACATAAAAAAATATACGCGTCGTCTAGAGAACCTCCTCCTTTTTTTCGTCTGTTAAAAAATGAAACCTCTGGATTGTGGTATGTTAGAGTTCTGCATCACAGGTATCAAGAATTTCATGAAATTTTCCGTAGTTGGTGTTGATTCAGTTCCAATTTCTGAAACCCTGTCTCAATCATATTGAGTTCCATATGGTTGGGACACTTTATTCACCGAATCAGTCTCCCAATGATATGGAATGCCTAATTGGAAAATAGTTGTTTTCTGATGCAATGTTTATAGAATTCATTCAAAATCTGATGCTGTTTCAGTTATCAATCCTCCCACATGAATGCCTCGAGCATTATCGGATAAGTTGAAAGAGGAAATGTATTTCAGTTGTCGATAAACCGACAGACTGGGTCCATAATTGAGTGATGAGGGTAAAGCTAAATGGAGATTTACGTTTATGTCTATATCCCAAAGATATCAATAAAGCTGTCACACGTAAGAATTTATCTTTCTCCCAAACCAGAAGACATTATTGCTTATTTGTCAGGTATGGATATTTCTACTGTTATTGATGTACGAGAGGGGTTTTGATGGATTTAAACTTCACGATGAAAATGCAGCAATACTCCATTTGGAATATTTCGCTTCAACAGACTTTTTCTAGGAATATCTTACCTCCTCCTTTTTCGTCAGTTGAAAACAAGAAAGAATCAACCTGTAAATCACGATTACGTTTCGTGAGTATAACGGGTATAGAAAAATAAATGAAATAACATTAGCCCAACATGATACCAGCTCTCACCCTCACGAAGAGGATTATTATTTGTCCTACACACCGCCAGTGCTATGATGAAAAGTATCACTTGATTTACGTTCTTCTCAGATTTATATATCGCCGAATGCTATGGTGAAAAATGTGGAACAGAGATATGAAACGATGTAATTCGAAAATGTAGTCTCGAATGAATCATTCGAGATTGCAGAGAATTGGTAATTATTACTCATCACGAATATACTTTTCGTTTTCAATGTTACAGCGATTTGAGGAAGTGGAGTTCGATTTCTGAAAGATATTTGGTAATCATGAACAAAGTTTTAAATTCATAGACTAAGAGCCCGTGTCACTTTTAAAACATATCAA